>JAOTRA010000006.1:1766106-1778240 GCA_026260255.1 Pseudolaguvia tuberculata | reverse complement strand
GAGGCTGTATTATATTATTACATTATATTATATTATATTATATTATATTATATTATATTATATTATATTATATTATATTATATTATTGATTCTTTTATTGATTTTAGCTACACAGGCAAAACATGCGGCTACTAATGTTGATAGGATAAACCTGGAATCTTTATGTTTATTCTTCAGCGGTTTGACTCCACCTTGTGTGGTTGGTAAGGGGAGGTGGATAAATGTCTTCCATGTGTTTCAGGTGTTTGATTCTATTACGTTACTGACCTCCCTTCTTGTGGGAAAATGCACACACTGATGGATGGATGTATGGACCGATGGATGGATGGACGGACGGACGGACGGACGGACGGACGGACAGACGGATGGATGGATAGATGGAACAAAGGTATGATGTTTAGCCTCTAAAAAAATAATCACTGTGTCTAACAAACAGTCTTACTTAAAGAATATAAACAAAATTAGACAAATTCTAATGTGCATTGTTAAAAACAATTGCTGATATAATAATAAAGACTGATTAGAACCTCCAATTAGCTTTGGAATGGTCTGAATATTTTAGATGTATAATTAAGATCTTAATTTTAGACAAAACAACTGTAATTATCTGTCAGCCATTACTTGCACATTATTTTGCTTTGGAACTCACATATTTTCACTCTTATTAACAGACTTTTCTAGTCTAGTCTACTAGACATGCTACATTCCTTACACTTAAATTTGGAGGGGCACCAAGTTGCTTTTGCTGGTTTAGTGGTAGTGGTTAGTAGTGGCATTGGACTATTAATGGAAAGATCATTGTTCTATTCTTACCACCACCAAGCTATTACTGCTGGAACCCTGAGCACGGGGCCCTTAACTGCTCAGTTATATAAAAGAGTTAAATGTACGTTGAAGTCATCTGCCAAATGCTTTAAATGTAAATGTTACTTTAAACAATTGCCTCCTGGGAATAAAGGGTCAAGAAAACCAGTTCGCCATTGACAGGGCTTTCTGGGTACGTGTATTGTACGAATATATATTACAATTCATTCATTCATCTTCTTACCTGCTTATTCCCTAATTCGGGGTCACGGGGGTTTGCTGGTGCAGCACATTCCAGCACACATAGGGCGAGAGGCGGGGGTACACCCTGGACAGTTTGCCAGTCCATCGCAGGGCAACACATAGACAAACAACCATTCACACACACATTCACTCCTATGGACAATTTACAATCTGCATGTTTTGGACTGTGGGAGGAAACCGGAGTACTCGGAGGAAACCCACGAAAGCGCGGGGAGAACATGCAAACTCCGCACAGATAGTTCCTCGGCCCAGGAACTTCTTGTTGTGAGGTGACCGTGCTAACCACTACGCCACCATGCCACCCATATATATTACAGTTCTGTAAATATTTAAGTATAGAATGAAAACATAATTTAATTTTAATCTGCTGGACATTATAAGCAAAACTAATGGTTGATTGTTCCCTTCTGCACGTGTAGGCCTGTTACACTAAGGCCACAGTCTTTGATTAGCTAATTAACAGATTTCACCGAGACTAAACACAAACCATTAACTTCTGGCCTTTCTACAAAGCCATTTAATTTCCCAGTGGACGGCAGGCAAAGACCAAGAAACCTTCTGCATTTGTTCAGCACCACAGGTGTACAGGTCACCTATAGAATCCATAAAAACTCATTTAGCCCTTTAATGAAGCTTTGATAAACTCTGCAGGCCTTCGTATGTATGTTTGTCCTTCTCAGTCAAGCCACACAGCAGTGTGTAGAAGACCAGGCAGAGGTACAGTAAATGTGCCACCTCACACAGTCTTCCAACATCTCTCTCTCTCTCTCTCTCTCTCTCTCTCTCTCTCTCTCTGTCTGTCTCAATTTTTTTTTTTTTGCTCCTCAATCATGTGGTTCCATGCTCCGATTCCTCACTCTATTCATAAAATATCACGCACGGTTTTCTTCTCGATTTTCCACTTTCCTCAAGTCTCTCGATGTTGAATTGTTCGCTTTTCTTATTGAGCGTTGACTTACGAAAAAAAGCCAAGGCAAGCATCAAACTGAACATCTTTGGCTGACTAAAGGCATTTCTTATAAATATTTAATTCACACACACTCACACACACACACACACACACACACACACACACACACACACACACACATATGTGAATATGCTGCAGTAATGCACTGGGGTTTAAAGAACTAAATCATGAGACAGTGATTGCTCACGATTCCTGCGGTTTAGAGAAGGATTAATGAGCATTGGGTAAAACTGGGGCTTGAACCGAAGGATGACAAAAGCACCAAGCAGGAGAAATGAATAGACAGAAGGTAGATATCAAGATTGTCCCAGAATCCATCCATCACTATTTTGCACAGGCTTTTCAACTTGAATACATTGAAACAAAAAAATGCGAAAATCTGACATAGTCAACAAATACATGACTATATATATGAAAATACATGGATTTTTTCTATACAACTTATACTCTTCAGTATTTGTCCAATACCTTTATCCAGGCTGACAATTTCTTCTTAAACCACCAAGCAACAGGGGTTAAGGGTCCTTGCTTATGGACCCAGTAGTGGCAGCTTGGTGGTTCTGGGACTTGAACTCTTGAACTTTCTGATGAGCAGCAGTCTAACATCTAAACCACTGAGCTGCCACTTGCCATCACTGAACTAAATCTACACATGTTAGACATACCAGCATACCAGCATCAAATAAATACACAGCATTCATTCATTCATTCATTCATTCATTCATTCATTCATTCAGCCAATCATTCATTCATCTTCTTACACTCTTGTTTCCTAATTCGAGGTCACAGGGTTTGCTGGAGCCCTTCAAAGTGCACATTGTTCACACCCTGGACAGGTCACCAGTCCATAGACGAAAAACCACACACACACACACACACACACACACACACACACACACACACACACACACACACACACATTCAATCCTAGCGGCAAATTTAGAATCACCAATCAACCTAATGTACATGTTTTTGGACTGTGGAAGGAAACCAGAGAATCCGGAGGAAACCCACGCAAGCGCAGGAGAGCGTGCAAACTCCGCACAGAAAGATCTCTGGCCCGGGAATTAAACCCGAGACTGAACCCGAATGCTAACCACTACGCCATCGCGCCAGCCACACCCACGCCATATTGTATATATATAGAACTGACATGTCATTGGCAGAACTTTTCAAGCAGAATGACGCAGTGACAGAATTTTGGGCTCCGTTGTGTAAAAATATTTCAAAATGAATGATGTCATTACTACACATTATACCAACAAAATTAGTACGATATGATTCAAATGATAAAACTACAACTGAATTCAAATACAAAAGAAAACACAGAGAATTAGCAGTTCGCTATAACGTTAGCACTTAAAGCAAGCGAGACGATACCCACCAAAACATTACAGTTCTCCGTATCAGCAAGTACCAGGAATATAATATCGTTGCTCATACTCTGTCTTTAGGAAATTCTATCGTTGTATCCGTCATTTTTTAAAACGTTTACTATACAAACAAATCAAATGGACATAACTATGGTTTAGTCTTTCCTGATTTTCTTCTATGTTAATTGTCCAATTATCCGCTTTGTTGCCTCTGTTTGTCTTTCCACTCCATTTTCTCTCAGGAAAATGGTCATTTTCCTGTTCCTACCCACTGACTAACTCTTCTCTATCACGTGACAGCGATTAAGGAAGGAGGAAGGCAAGCGTCTGTAACATAGGAGGCAATTAGATCATGCTTATGTGACTGATACAAAAACACACCGGTGAGTTCAACCATTCCATCCTTCATCCCACATACTGTATGTAAGCGCACACACATCCCAGGCAAATTGTCAATTTGATTGACAGGACTGGGAGCATCTGTGTCTCTCCCACGTACCACCAGACTGCAGCTAGTTTAACCACTTTTCTCTCACACTACTCAAGAACCTCTTTAGAACCTGTCCTAATTTACACTTTCAGCATTTGGCAAAAGTTCGTATCCAGAACAGCTTACATTTATTTCTTTTATACATCTTAACAATTAGGGGTTTGCTCAGGGTCCCACAATGGTACTGGGAATTAAACCAATTAGCAGTCTTTAACCGCTGAGCTACCAACCTAATACCTGCTTTAGCTTCTGCCTGTTTACCTCTTAAAGAATTGTTTAACTCCAATTGGAGTTGGTAGCTTAGAGACAAGGTATTGAACTGATGAATGAAAGATCTGGGTTCAATTCCCAGCACCACCAATCTGCCACCGTTGAGGTTAGCACTTTAGCTTCACAGCAAGAATGTCCTCGGCTACGGGGTCTTTCTGCACGGAGTTTGCATGTTCTCCCCAGGCTTGTGTGGGTTTTCTCTGAGTACTCCGGTTTCCTCCTACACTATTTATACTACAATACGAAGTAGGAGGGGTGTGATTTTGGTACGATGTAATCCTAGATTCATATCATTTGTTAATCCTGAATCAAAATTAGACTAAGTTGATTCGTGAGTCCAAATTGCCCATAAGTACACTTGTGTGGTTGTTGGTCTATGTGTGGCCCTGCGAGGGACTGGTGACCTGTGCAGGGTTTACCCCCTGCTTTTTTATCATATCTGCACTGGGATAGGCTCCAGCAGACTGAATTAAGGAATAAGCATGTTAGATGATGAATGAATGAATGAATAATAATAACTATTTGATGTTATCGGTGTGTGTCGAACCCAACTCGCAGCCATCCTTTTTTTCAGACACACTGTAGGAAAATGATTTATGATAAGTCCAGGAACAAGTGTATTGATTGATGATGATCCAAAATAAACATGAATGAATTTAGACAGGGAATCATAAACAAGCTCTAATAAATAATTGACAGTTCAAATTTTTCTTTGGTTATTTTATTACATTATTAACTTGTTATAACGTATCCATCAAAAGCTACATTTTAATAACCATAAATTAAGAAAAATATAAAAATTCTTCTTTTTATTCATGTCTACACACCTAAATACGTTTTACTGAACACACATCTATTATTCAACCCAAAAATGATCTATAGCATAGGGTGATCTAGCATAGCGGTTAGCACGGTTGCCTCACAGCAAGAAAGTCCCAGGTTAGATTCTCGTGCACTTTTGCATGGATTTTCTCCGGATATTCCGGTTTTATTCAACAATCCAAAAACATGTACATTGGGTTGTTTGTTGATTATAAATTGCTTATAAGAGTGAATTTAGGTGTGTGTGGTTGTTCATCTATGTTTGGCCCTATGTGCGCGGGAATAGGCTCCAGCAGACCCCAAATTAGGGAATAAGCAGGTAAGAAGCTGAATAAATGAACGACTGAATGAATGAATGAATGAATGAATGAATGAATGAATGAATGAATGAATATAACATTTTGGTTTACAAAGAGGGAAGGATTCAACAATGGATTGAGGCAAAAATGGACTGAGGCGAAAATAGATTGAGGCAGGTTTCATCATCATATATTGATGACATCAGACAGTTGTGATTGGTTGATTGAAATGCTGATTCAGGATTAATAAAAAAGATGTTAATCCCATCCACCACTAATGTAAAATAATGCATAAGTTTAAAGATTCCTCTGTGTATCCTCCTGTGATCAATATATTTCTATGCGCTAACCCATGGCTCCTTCACCCCCGAAAGACAGTACACACCTTTTTTTTAACAGGAAATGGTACAGTCCAGTTAGCGAGTGACTCTGGCTCTCTCTCTCTCTCTCTCTCTCTCTCTCTCTCTGTCTCTCTCTCTGCTTCATGAACATGCAATCCATCTCTCTGAGGACTTAACATGGTCCAGTTAGCAGCAGACGCTTAGTCTCGGCATGCTCCCAGTGGCTAGGATAAATATTCAGGACCGCATGCCTAAATGACTTCCACTTCCAATTGGTGTCTCTCACACACCTTTTCTGATAAATTACAGTAAAAACACAGAAACAAACACAGACATTTTCTGGGAAAGGGTCTACAGAAAGAGGTAGTCCCTTGTATGGACAGTAGCCCAAGCTGACATTTGTAAGCATCATGTGACTGTAGGAACTGCAGGTTGTAAAATGACAACCTGACTGACAGACAGGCAACCGAACAAACAGACAGGATATTAAGGCAATAGTAGGGTGTATAGTAGTTTCGGAATCAGTGTGTGGCTCAATGGTTAAGATGGCGAGTTGTTGATCGGTAGACCAGGAAAACCTGGGTTCAAACCACCAAGGAAGACCTGGCTCAAGTCAGTCATTGTTGGGTCCTTGAGCAAGACTCTTAACCCTTTCTGCTCCAGGGGTGCTGTACAATATCTGACCCCCAACTTACTAAGATGGGATATGTGAAGAAAATCATTTCAATATATGTTGTATTGTGTATAATCATGTGACCAAATAAATCAAAGCTTCTTTTATACCACTGGAACAAAACTGCTTTTTTTTTTTCATCTGTTAAGTCAATATTAATTTTCATATTTTTATATATTTTTTAGTATATTTTTGTTGTAGTTTAAAGTAAAGACGTTTTTTCTCGAAATACATTAACAGAATGTCAGGATAAATTCTGCCCATTGTGGTGTGATAATGTACTTAAACAAGAGTGACACATTCAGCATGAGCAGATAGAGGTGTGCTATCTCCTACTTTCTCTATTCAATCCCTCCTTCCTTTCTTCCCTATTAGCTACTCTTAGCTATTGTTTGCTCTTCTCAAATTCATTGTATGGGATTTTTATCTCTATCTTTTCATTCATTCATCTTCTTACCCGCTTATCACCTAATTCGGTGTCACAGGAGTCTGCTGGCGCCTATCCCAGCTCACACAGGGTGAGAGGCATGGGTACACCCTGGACAGGTTGCCAGTTCATCTCAGGATTACACATAAACAAACAACCATTTACACACACATTCATATACACATTCACTCCTATGGACAATTTAGAATCACCAGTCAACCTTATGTGCATGTTTTTGGACGGTGAGAGGAAACCGGAGTACCTGGAGGAAACCCACAGAAATGAGGGGAGAACATGCAAACTCAGAACAGAATGATCCCCGGCCCGGGAATCGAACCTGGAACCTTCTTGTTGTGAGATGACCGTGCTAACCACTACACCACCGCACTGCCCTCTGTATCTTTTAATGTTATTTATTGTTTAAACTTACCTACCTACATACCTTCCTACCTACCTTCATACCTACCTACCTATCTACCTTCCTAACTACCTACCTTCCTACCTACCCTCCTACCACCTACCTATATACCTTCCTTCCTACCTACCTATCTACCTTCCTACCTACCTTCCTTCCTACCGACCTATCTACCTTCCTACCAATTTATCTATTTATTGT
This sequence comes from Pseudolaguvia tuberculata, assembly GCA_026260255.1. Lineage (NCBI taxonomy): Eukaryota > Metazoa > Chordata > Actinopteri > Siluriformes > Sisoridae > Pseudolaguvia > Pseudolaguvia tuberculata. Next base: position 1,770,891 of record JAOTRA010000006.1, on the reverse strand, counting down.
TATTGTTATTTATTGTTTTAACTTACCTACCTACCTTCTTACCTACCTTCATACCTACCTACCTATCTACCTTCCTAACTACCTACCTTCCTACCTACCTTCTTTCCTACCTACCTACATACCTACCTACCTTCCTAACTACTTACCTACCTACCTACCTACCGTCCTTCCTACCGACCTATCTACCTTCTTACCAATTTATCTACCTTCCTACCTATCTTCTTTCCTACCGACCTACATACCTACCTACCTTCCTACTTACCTTCCTTCCTATCTACCTATCTACCTTCCTATCTACCTATCTACCTTCCTACCTGCCTTCCTTCCTACCTACCTACCTACCTAACTACCTACCTAACTACCTACCTACCTACCTACCTACCTTCCTTCCTACCTAGCTACCTTCCTACCACCTATCTACCTTCCTACCTGTCTTCCTTCCTTCATACCTACCTACCTACCTACCTTCCTTCATAGCTACCTTCCTACCTACCTATATACCTTCCTTCCTACCTACTTACCTACCTACCTACCTTCCTTCCTACCGACCTATCTACATACCTACCAATTTATCTACCCTCCTACCTACCTTCTTTCCTACCGACCTACATACCTACCTACCTTCCTACTTACCTTCCTTCCTACCTACCTATCTACCTTCCTATCTAACTATTTACCTTCCTACCTACCTTCCTTCCTACATACCTATCTACTTACCTACATACCGCCTTCCTTTCTAGCTACCAACCTACCTTTGATTCCTTTGATCTTTCATTTCTTTCATTGACCAATTTCTTACCACAATATTTATATCTGAAAAATATTGATCACCATTCATTAGTCTGTGTAAGTATGTGTGTATGTGTGTGTAAGCAGACACACAGTTTTCATATTGCTATATAACTAGTGCGGTTCAAGATGTGTGTAATTATTTGCCTGTATGTATACATGTACATCTATTATGTCCTTCTCTCACAATCCTTCAGAAGGTGTTCATTAAAGTCTTCATTAAAGCACAGGTTCCACCAGGTACCGGTCAGTTTCCCAGCATGTTTTTGGTGATCTGAATGCAAACTGCAATAAGTTCTGAGCTGTCCGGAGGGAGTCACTGACAGTGTTAGCATGGGATAAGAGTGTTATTAAAACAGGAGAAATTAAAATAATCAAATCTGACAATGACAAAAATACAAAAAAAACCCAGACGGGAGCAGTGACAGGCCACCAACTGTGAGCTTATGATGTTGACACTTTCAACCAGAACACGAGAAGACAGTGTGAATGACATGTCAGTTCAGTGTGTATTCATTTTAATCATTAAGGAAATGAATCTATAAAAAAGATACACACTATCCTGTCCTCTACATCTGCCTCTTTCACCCCAACTACCTGTATGTCTTCCCTCGCCACATTCATAAACCTCCTCTTTGGTCTTCTTCTTTTCCTCATTCCCGGCACCTCCATCCTCAACATTCTCCTACCAATATACTGCATGTCCCTCCTCTGCACATGGCCTAGCCTCTCTCACCTTGTCTCCAAAATATTCTACACAGTACAACATATAGTGAAATGTTTTTCTTCACATATCCCATCTTAGTAAGTTGGGGGTCAGAGCGCAGGGTCAGCTATTGTACAGCACCTCCTGGAGCAGAAAGAGTCTTGCTCAAGGACCCAACAGTGGCAGACTTGAGCCCATGTCTTCCTTGACGGTGGTGGGGCTAGCACTTCCGATCAACAACTCAGCACCTTAACCATTTGAGCCATCACTGCCCCCTATATATATATATATATGAATGAATGAATGAATGAATGAATGAATGAATGAATATATACTATTATAATATTGGATGACTGTCTAAAGCCAGCACATATTTTACAGATAATCTCTCTATAATTAGCCTGTCTGGGCATGCAGACACACAGCTGTGATCTTTCATGATGTGACCGTGTTTCTCGTAACATGTTTGCATATTTTCTCATGTCTTCACCGATTCTAGCATAATAAAGCACCATGTCTAATTTTACAAGACACCATGACATACAGCACAGATTGTGGACATCGGTGAAAACGTGTATAGTCAAAACAATGAGTAAAGGTTGAAACGGCTCCACCGAGCACGTGCCCAAGTTGCAAATTTGAAGAAAACCTCATATAGAAAGCTATAAAGTTATGATTCCAGCTGCGTCCGCTTAGCAGTCATAACAGTTTTATGACTTGGTTCATCCAATAAAAGTGCCCGTGTTGGCTATAACGCTTATGAATTCTTCATGAGATGAGCATGGCTGGGAGCGAGGACACAGTGCGAAAGGGACAAGGAGACAGAGGGGGAAAACGTGAATGGGAAAAAAAAAGTCAAATTCAGGGGAGAACTCATAAAGGTATCTATCCCTTATACACATACATACAAACCTGGTTCCACTGCATGACCAGTTCAAACACTCAGTGGCTAAACTCATATCCATGCCATCAAATCATTTTAGGATGGATTTAGAATGTGAAAAACATCCCCTAGGGTGAGGAAACTGTTGACCAGGCTAAAATCATTGCTTATTAAGTCTCTTTTGTTCTGAAGACTCTCTTTCTCAAGGGACACTTCAAATGTCAAATCTTTAGCACTAGAGACCTGCCCGGTACTGCTGCTGCTGCTGCTGCTGCTGCTGCTGCTGGATGAATGTGTATGAGTGGGTTTTTCATTCTGTATGGATGTTCCATGTTTTACTCCCACGCCATAATCTTAACATGAAAGCGTTCGTCATCAAAGTGTCGGAGAGCACAAATGACTCTGCTTCCATATATATGAAATCTGTATGGCACCCAAGAACATGTCACAAGTCTCTTTTTAGCCATGGGTTTACATTTTCACACTTCTAACCAGGCATAAAGGTGTCAAAATCTAACATCGTACTGTATTTATTATTATTATGGATTCTGTTGAAAATGCTCATTCATACAGCAGTCGTACAACCTAATATTCTGACCAAAAACACTGGAAATTTATACATTATAAAACAAACATAAATGTAATAAGCCGATGTATTAAAAATCATTAAAAAGAATTCCATTATTCATCTAAGGAACGTAAGATGCATTTACATGCACTTCCTCTTTTACCGTTTATTAAAGACGGTACCAAAACACTGTTTCCTCATATAATTTAAAAGATTTAAAATGTGAATCAGGTTAGAGAAGCTTATTACGATTTGTTTAAAATTAATATTAGATTCATTAAATCTATGAAAAATATAAGTATAATAATATATTAGAAGGTGGTATGGTGGCGTAATATTTAGTTTGCTCGATTTACAGCAAGAAGGTCCTGGGTTCGATTCCCGGGCAAGGGGTATTTCTGTGCATGTTCTTCCCGCACTTGAAGTGGGTTTCCTCCGGGTACTCTGTTTCCTTCCACAGTATTGTACTATACTTATATACTGAATGGTGATTCTAAACGGCCCATAGGAGTGAGTGTGCGTGTGTAGATGTTTATCTATGCAAGGCCCTGAAATGGACTGGAGACCTATTTAGGGTATAATCACCCTATGTGTGCTGGGATAGGCCCTAGCAGACCTCAGTGAGCCCGAATTAGGGAATAAGCGGGTTAAAAGATAAAAGAATTATTAATTAATATTATTACTAGTGGTATTAAAGTGGTATTAATAATAACATTATTTAAAATGATTAATATTTAATTACATTAATTACATTATTAATACCAATTTCTCCTGCTTACCAACAACATAGAGGACAAATGAGTTTTTTTACCAATCGGTGATCTATGTTTTAACTTAATCGATTACCATCTTTTAACAGAGTGTGTAATGATCTTCATTATTTTAATCTGGGGAAAATCAGTGGATGATTTCAATTTAAAAAAATTATTAAATGAGTGAAATAAATAAAATCCTGTAGTGGGAGACGCGGGGGTGTAGTGGTTAGTACAGTCGCCTCACAACGAGAAGGTCCCAGGTTCGATTCCTGGGCCGGGGAACTTTCTGTGCAGAGTTTGCAAGTTCTCCCCGGGCTTGCGTGGGTTTCCCCCGGGTGCTTCGCTTTCCTCCTGGTACTCCGTTAACAAAAGCATGCAGATTAGGTCGAAGGGTGATTCTATAGGAGTGTGTGAATGGTTGTTTGTCTATGTGTTGCCCTGAGATGGACTGGCAACCCATCCAGGATATATCTCCGCCTCTCGCCCTATGTGTGCCGGGATAGGCACCAGCAGACCCTCATGACCCCGAATTAGGGAATAAGCATGCAAGAAGATGAATGAATGAATAAATGAATGAATGAATGAATGAATGAATGAATGAATGATCCGACAGTTACAAAATAATAAAGAGAAAATGTCACTGTGTATAGAATATGTGTTGGACGATATGCTGACATACAGCTGTATAATGAAATCGTTACCTGTACACTATATACAGTAGTGTGTGTGTGTGTGTGTGTGTGTGTGTGTGTGTGTGTGTGTGTGTGTGTGTGGAGGGGATTTTCCATTATATGATTTTCTCTAAGTTAATTGGGCTCACAAGATATCACATTTTTCTGAGCTGAAACCGGCTTAGACCGGGTATTGGTGTAAAACCGTCAACATTCTTTCATTCATTCATTCATTCATTTATCTTCTTACATGCTTATTCCCGATTCTGGGTTCACAGGGGTCTGCTGCGCTTATCCCAGCACACATAGGGCGAGAGGTGGGAGTACACCCTGGACGTCCATCACAGGGCAACACATAGACAAACAACCATTCACACACACATTCACACCTATGGACAATTTACAATCACCAA
>JAOTRA010000006.1:1705083-1723069 GCA_026260255.1 Pseudolaguvia tuberculata | reverse complement strand
GGTGTGACATCGACCAATAAGAGTACGAGTGGATTACATATTTAAAACATTCTTGTACAGTAACCCGCATACACAAATTCCCAGGGGCAAATACTACTTCACGCTTTTTCTGCTTTCTTTTTCAGCGGAAGGTTCTGGTCCCCATTAACCGCGAAAAACGAGGGATCACTGTGCAAAAAAAACAAGACTAAAGAGGAAAAAAAAATATCAGTTCATAAAGGTAATAAGAAAAACGGGAAAAATTAAAATGCTTTGTAGAAGGTTCCCACTTGCTAATGAAAGGGTAACAAATAATTGCCCTTCAGTGATGCACTTCCTAGATTGCTCATTTCTTCCTTAGTCTCCAATAACCTCTACCAGGACTTCAAGGTTTTGCGGTTTTAAAGCTCAAACATGATAATGAACAGTGTTTATTCAGACTCGCCGTTTAAAATGCAAGGGGATGCCCAGCGTGAATAATGAAAGCAAAGTTACTGTGACAACCTCTGTTGTAAAACTGCTTTATATGAGGCAAGACAGGTTTGTAGGGTAGTTAAATAGAATCAGGTAACAGCATTTATCTCCCAAACACAGCCATAATGCTGCAAGTCTACACTCAGCCACTAATACTTAGTTGATTTGTAAGTATAGTTTATTAATTTGGGCTTGAACATAAGTTCAGTCAGTCATTCAAAATCTCCCAAAACAGTTTAAACAGAAAAATCTATTGTGTTTTGGACATGAGAACTTTAAACTTGTGCTTCCATGAAGTAGTGTATTATTTATGGAACACAAGCTGAAACTTATTACTAAGTACATTTTATGCATTGTCCCCCACATTCTGAACAATGTCAAAATACATTTGATATATAAATTTCCTGATTTAGAACAGTGTCCAAATTTTTTTTTTAAATTAATTCAAAAGGTTCCTTAAGATTTAAAAGTAGATTTTATTAACAAGCATCAATTTGTCTTTAAAAAATTAAGACCCCTTTAAGTTTATTTTACCACCTGTGCTAAAAGCTGTCCAATTGCTGTAATGAATCAGTATTTATAAGCTCAGAGGTCTTGGCATTAGCAGCAATTGCACATTGGACTCTTACAACCAGACCAGAACTAGTTGTTGAACACTGGCGTACAACAATGCTGTGTGCTTAGCATAATCCTCCATTTCCTCTGTATTCACAACTGGGGAACTGTATTAAGGTTGCAGGTGACAATAGTGGTAACAGTGACAATGAGGCGGCCACACAGTCAAAGTGAAGCATGAGAGTAGCTTCAATTTGTGTCTACATTTCATTTAAATACCTCAACCCTGTGAAACTGTTTTCAGAAGATTAAGAAATGCCTCCTAAGTCATAAACTGCCCCCTATATCATGCTGAACTACATCTGCGCTATTGAAGACAGTAACAAAATGCATTAGTGTGGTACGGCAACTGCGCCGCCTCAAATCGGGAGGCTCTTTAGCAGGAAGCGCTCAGCACGGCACTGATGTTCAGCTACCCGGCAATGACATTTACCAGAAATGCTGCTAAAAGAAAGTCATGCTAGCTATGGATGGTTTAACACACTTGCATCTAATAGACAGTACTGGAGTCTTCTCTTGCCGCTCAGCCTACAGAACTCCAAACTGTGGCATTAATTAGCTTCATTAAATAAAATATTCCGTATACAATATTTCTACAAATACATTTTGCTACATGCAATTCTGGCAAGATGACAACTGGATTTCACTTTTACTGTACTTTGGACATTGACAAAGTTGAATGTAATCTAACAATAAAGTCAAGTGCAGCCCAGACCTACTCCTCATCTATTATAGTGTTCTACAATAATGTGCTGTTTTAGACAAGCAGCACAAGTATAATCATTTTAATTTCTAAGAAATACAAAGTTGCTTCCTGATTTATAAAAGGTAGAAATAGAGAACCCCTTCAAATGTTTTTTTTTTAATATCATTTCAGCACCATCACCACAATGTATGAAACTGCAAGTCATATTACATGAAAAGTATCATCAAGCAGGGATTACAAATTTCACTAACAGTTCAAAACATGCAACTTTTTCTAGTTATCAAGAATGGTTTACTTTATATAGTTGATTTACACGCTGAAGACAGATTTTACATTTGTTTCATTCCTGTTATTTAACCTCAGAAATGGAGCACTTTATTTCCTTATAATAAATATAATTTGTGCGTCATTTTATGCAGCTCCACCCTCAAAATGGTTTATAATTCCTACACTAATTCGTACTAGATAGAGTCATGTTTTATTTTTGTTTTTTATATTGCACGATATAAAAAAAAAGAGAAATACTTAATTTTCCAATAACGCACAGTCCTACTTCTTACACATTGTTTTCCATGAAAGTGGGCCAACGTCTACTGGGATTAGATAAGAAGCCAATCACTTCATATGGTGTGAAATCAAATGTCAGTTATCATCAAAATGCTACTTGCCAAATTTCTCACCACGCATCAGAGTAAAGACCAGTGTGTGATGATTTTTCAGTCCAGCTCACGCTAAAGTGTGTTTTCTCCCTTTCATGGATGCAATATTCAAGTTTTGTCCTGCTCCCAACAAAAAATGTTTCACTGGGTTCCTTTTGGAATGCAATACAAATGTTTCCTTTTATTTGTTTAATATGTGTAGAAGCAAGTGATCCACACATGGGTCATGTGCTTCAGACATTTCTCTCTGTGCGGATTAAGTCTACATTCCGCTCGAGTTGTACTGTAGCTTACCACCTTATTAAATATATTTTAGTCATCTTTCTTGCTTATACTGTTGCATATAATTAGAATAACTGCTGAAAGATTTATTAAACTAATTCCAATTAAGAAGTGAAACTTGTGTACTGTACACATTCATTCCACACAGACTGACCTATTTTAAGTGTTTATTGTGGAAATTGATGGTGGTCAATTTGTGGTCAAAGAAAGACTGATACCAGAAAGACTGAGGTTTGATTCAAACCCACACCAAGCAACCACTATAGGCCACAATTGCTCAATTGTACAAAATAGATCAAATGTAAGTCACCAAGAATGTATTTTTTTTTTTAATTTTGATAAGTGACAACTAAGGAAAACTTGTTCACAGAGCTGTGTCCAAGGATATTGAGAGGCAAAAGGAAGGAAAAGATGTAGTAGAAAAAAATGTAAAAGCAATAGGGAGAAAATTGTGGAAAAAAAAATTTTACAATTTGGGGAAAATTCCCTCAAGATTCATTCAAGACTAAACTGCGGCTCCAAAAACCACTACGAACAGACGTATGCAAGACATGGGTTTCAGCTGTCGCATTCCTTGCGTCAAGCTACGTGAACAGCAGACAGCATCAGAAGTGTCTCATCTGGACAAAAGTCAAAAAAGTGTACCTAGACGTTTTAGAACACTTCCTGCAGCTGACCAACTTTAAGAAGATGCACATTTCATTTTCCAACAGAACTTGGCACCTACCATAACATACTGGATTTATTCTGATATACTGAATCTGGGTTTTTCATTCGTTTTTGCAGATATTTTAATTATATTATCAGCACCTGTATGTATTACCTAAATTGTGCCAGGACAGGTCTCCACATCAGGTTTATGAAAAACTTGATAACTTTAATTTTCAATGAACAAAAATCAATGAGTACAAATGACACGCAAATTGAAGAGACTAAAAGACAAAAGGCTGCATAATAACAGAAAATCCTCAACACCACACAACCTATTTCCTCATAGTTCTTTTAAATGAAAACAAAAGAACAGGACTAATAAAAAAAAGATAATTTTCTGTTACTGTAAACAAAATGACTAATGAAATAAGAAAATTAGTAATCAATCAAATCATTGCTATTTTAACTTGAACTATTTGCAGGTGGTAGCTCAATAGTTACGTTGTAGGACTGCTAATTAGAATTCCCGGCACCACTAAGTTATCAATGCTGAGTCCCAGAGCAAGGTTCTTAACCTCCCTCGGTTGTTTAAAGAAGAAAAACTTAAGTCGCTCAAGTTATGGGTGTCCGCCAAATGCGATAAACGGAAATACTCATTACTGTTCCTTACTGAAAAAATTTACTTATGGGGCTCAAATAGTTAAGGCACAGAGTTTATTAGGAGACAAGGAAGGCCCAAGCTCAAGGAAGACCTGGATCCTTGGGCAAGATCGTCAATCCTTCCCGCTGTACCATAGTTGACCCTGTGCTTGAACTTCCAACCTTCCAAGGTTGGATATTTATTGATTTTATATACTTTAGTGATCTCATGAGGGAAATTTTTTTAACATATCCTATCTTAGTAAGTTGGGGGTCAGAGCGCAGGGTCAGCTATTGTACAGCGCCCCTGGAGCAGGAAGGGTTAAGGGTCTTACTCAAGGATCAAGCAGTGACAGACTTGAGCCAAGGTCTTCCTTGGTGGTGGTGGGACTTGAACCAAGGTCTACCTGGTTTTCCGATCAACAACTCAGCACCTTAACCAAAACATTAACACTGCCTCCTTTGTAAATGAAAACAGATCACTATATGTATATACATTGTATAAGAAAATTGGAAATCTGGAGAAAAAAAAAATGCTAGGAAACAGAAAAGCTTAAACATTAATCCGACTTTGTCAGTATGCACGTTTGTTTATATCGATCCATGATTCTGTTCCACTTTTAATACTGTATTATTGTAATAACTTTCCATCATTGATTTGATCAGTTTTGAACGGCATGTAATAAAGTATTGAATTTAAATCGGACTAAAAAATACAATACGACAAAAATAATACTTTAATAACGTGTGAATCTGGAGGTATAAAATCTGAGAACACCTCGATCTGGGTCTTAATAATACATTAGGTTTCTGTGAGATGACGACATGTCGGAGCGGTTAGATTCCTAGACGATCTTGCTAATTATTACAACACCACTGCGATAAATAGGTCGATGATTTATTTTTTAATCCAAATTATAAATCCTCCATAAAAAAATCAATAACTAACTGTAATCCAGCTGAACAACCGAGGCAGCTAATGGGGCTATGGCTCAATAATCAGCCATGTTCTATTTAGAGCAGAGGTAACGTTAGCTAGCTGGCTAACAAACGAGTAAATTGCGCGGTTAGCTAAAGTGACTGAATAAAACAAACACTCAGTAACAGTCGGTGTTCACCAAGAGTTAAACAACAAGTTACTAATAATTAATCAATATTAGCGTTATGGTCTAAATAACCCAACACAGTTCATGGTTAATCGTTTATACGTATGTGGGTTAGCACAGTTAGCATACCCGTGCTAGGTCTGGTCAGGCTTACCTTCTCGCACAGCGTCCGCACTTGATTCTCGGTGAGCTGCTTGCACTCGTTGAGCTGTTCTACCCATTGGTCTAATTCTTTAGTAAACGCTTTATCATCCATTCTGAACGCGTGTAGAACGAGTTATTTGTCGTATTTATCGTTATAAATGCGGCAGTTAACCAACACCCCTTAAAAACCCTAGCTAGCTAGTTAGTTAGCACGACTAGCTAAATTTTCGCTTAGCAATGCAAGATATCTTAACACAGCACGGGCTTTTCTTCCCTCACAATTTAAACGCTCGGAAAATACGAGTTTACGGCTAGAAATGTCGGCAACTCAAATTCTAGATGTTTTCACGCCTTCTGGTGTCGAACTGCTAATAAAGCCGCTTGCCACAACCAGAAGATCTTCGTTAAGAATATCCGGCAGATTCGTTTTAATTCGGCCGACCTTTCCGAGAGAAAGCCGCTGCGTAATGGCCGCTCCGCGTCCGCCTCATATCGACGTCATCGCAAAGGCATCCGCGGAGGATGGGCGTCGCTGTCAATGAAGGTTTTAAAAACTCTCTGCTGCCCTCGCGCGGATAAGCGGACAAATAGAATCAGGTTTGGGTTTGTAATGGTTTTTTAATTAATTAATTAATTAATTTCGTTCATTCATTCATTCTCTTACCTGCTTATTTCCTAGTTCCTGGCCACAGGGGTTTACTAGAGCCTATCCAAGATCGCACATAGATCGAGAATCATTGGTACACCAAGGGCAGGTCGCCAGTCCATCTCAGGGCCACACATAAACAAACAACCACACGCACACATTCACTCCTATGGGCAATTTAAAATCTCCAACCTAATCTACATGTTTTTGGACTGTGGGAGGAAACCTGAGTACCCAAGCAAGCAAATGAAGAACATGCTAACTCCACACAGAAAGATCCCTGGCCCGGGAATCGAACCCAGGACCTTCTTGTTGCGAGGCGACTGTGCTATCCACGACGCCACCGCGCCGCCCCGGCTTCAAATCAACTCAAGTAAAATCTCTTCTAAAATGAAAGTCAAATTTACTGAGTAATAGTATTTTAATAAAAGACAGGAATATAACTCTTAAACTGGTGGTTTTTACGATGACTAAAGATATATACATATTATTAACTTACCTCAACATGCTTGCACAGATTTGATGTTGAATTTTTGTAAGCGCAGATCAGTCATCCTGGGTGGGAAAACAGTTTACACTGCAGAATAAAGTGCCAGGGGGGTTATTTCAGAGGAATTCCACAGGATTTTACTTTCAGTGGGGTCCTTTGTCATTTATATCTGTCTTGTCTGTCCCCACCTTAGTTGTTTTTCAGTGCATCAATCTGTCAGTGCTCTAGTTTCTGGGGTGTGATTTTTTTTTCCCCCCCTCACCACTTGCATTACTCTTTAATGTATTGTTTTACTCAGTAATAGATACAACTTAAGATGTAGTTGTGTACAATACTTAACCAAAACAGAATTAAAACTAACATTTTTTAAAGCTACTTTAAGTTGTCTCTTTTGCTGACTTATGAAAAAGTAATGTACGTACTTATCAAAGATTATTTAATATTGTTTCCCATACTAAACAATGCGACGAGGTGGTGTAGTGGTTAGCACGCTCGCCTCACAATAAGAAGGTCCCTGGTTCGATTCCCGGGTCTGGGGTCTTTCTGTGTGGAGTTTGCATGTTCTCCCAGCGCTTGCGTGGGTTTCCCCCAGGTACTCCGGTTTCATCCCAATACAAAAACATGTACATTAGGCGGATTGGTGTGTCTAAATTGGCCATAAATGCCCAGCCATTAGGGAGTAGACTTAGTGCCGGTCCCAAGCCCGGAGAAATGGGAGGGTTGCGTCAGGAAGGGCATCCAGCGTAAAACCCCGCCAAGTCGATTGTGCAGATCCGCTGTGGCAACCCATAACGGGAGCAATTGAAGGACAAAAAACAAAAAAAAAATTTTTCCCCCATACTAAACAATATAGAAGAGAGAATTGATTTCTTCGTTAATATGTTTGCAGAGGTCCACACTTGTTCTGATTTTATCTGCAGTATGAGCTCAATGTTGTAGAGCTTGAAGCAGGACTGAGGTTGGTATCATCTTACGCGTATTTCTCTTTTCATACAATTTAGCGTCTGAGTTGTTAGAGTGAAATTTACTTGGTAAATTGGTAAGATGTTGAATTGTGTTTTCAGAAAAAAATTTATTGAACAGTTGTGACACTATAAAACAAAGTGCATTGTTCGTCATTATAAACATATAAAAGTTCTAAAAAAAATGTAACAATAAATGCAACTTGTATGCACAAAGTTATTACAGTATAAACAGATACTGTCCGTTGTGTATTTACAAATGAACATGTGAAAGATAGGGGGCGGCACAGTGGCCTAGTGGCTAGCACAGTCACCTCACAGCATAATGGTCCCGGGTTAGAATCCCGGGCAAGGTGTGTGGAGTTTGCATGTTCTCCCCACGCTTGCGTGGGTTTTCTCTGGGTACTCCGGTTTTCCGGTCCAAAAGCATGTACATGTACATTAGGTTGATAGGTCGATCTTAACTGCCTTAAATTGTGTGGTTGTTCGTCTGTGTGGCCCTATAATGGACTGGTGACCTGTCGCGGGTGTACCCCTGTCTTTTACCCCATGTGCACTCTAGACATGTAGACTCTAGTAGACCACCTGTGACCTTGAATTAGGGAATAAGCGGGTTAGATGAATGAATGAATGAATGTTAAAGATATCGATTGAGAACTGATCAAGAGTCTTGATGAACATTAAGGATATGGGAGGGGGTTCAAAAGTCTTTGTGTTTCAAAACAAATATATAATCATTTAAGAACAGAACAAATTCTCACATCATAAACACTATATTTTTCTTTAAACAGGCCGTGGAAGATACTGAGTTTCAATATGAATGGCTGGCACAGGTGCAGAAGAACCTGTATTGGAATATGTTTGTCCATTAAACACAAAGTAAGGGTAGTTAATCTGTGTGGGATTGTTATGCAGTGCCACTGGATTTGATGTGCTGGGGAACTGCAGTGGTGGAAGAGGTGGGGGGATTACAGAGGGTGTATCTGGGGAGAAACTTGGGTAGGAATATGGAGGCATCATAGGCATGCTGAACTTGTTTATTTGGTCTTTTAAAAGCTTCAGAGGTTGCGGTGCATTCATTATTGGTGAAACTTTGCTTCTATCAATCGGTCGTGGTTTCACGATTAATGGTTTTGCCAGTTTTTGAGGTCTGACTATGTGGCTGCTTTGCACATCTGTAAAATGAATTTTTAAACCATGGTGTGATGTCGATTGGATAGCCTCTGGCAGGCTCCAGTCCCAAGCTGCATTTCTGTGAATCTTCCAATGAAATGCATTACTTCTTTGAGCAAAATCGTTATTAAGAGTAATTCTTTCGGGTGGGGCTGCCAGTCCGGGTTGAACACATGGGGGAACATCAGTGAGGACAGTAGGCAATGGTCTAAAAAGAACAGAGATGCATTTTAATGATGAAAGACACCAAGGAACCAAGGAACATTACTACTTTTGAAAAACTTTCTGATCTTATCATGTCTAGCTACAAACAGAGGTCAATACAGGGTCAATTCCCAGTAAATCTTACAGAGACCTGAACTCTGATTTAACCAGACATGTTAGATGTTATGTTACCTCATTGCTGTAACAATTTTGTGTTCCTACCTTCTTTCTGGTGGTTGATGCGTTTCTTTTTCTCCATCTTCCATTTGAACGTTCTGGATGATGGGAAGATATTACTTTGTTTACTGAAAATATAAACTTTAATCAAAAACAGTGAACAGTTCCCAAAAAAAAAACCAACCTACCAGTACGGGTTGAATCCTCTCAGCGGATACCTCTGTGGGTGGGATTCTGATTTGCGATGGTGATATGATTTTCACTGTTTTCCCAGACTGTGTGGACCGATCTCTTTTCTTAACAAGGGTTACACAATCTTCCGTCATCCCATAAACAAACGTTTTGTATCTCTGAAGCACTTCATTCGGTGTCCCATGCTCTGATTCGCACCATACAAGCATTTTTGATGCATCGTAAAGAAGATGTTCCATCCCAAACCAGGAATTTTTTGTCATTTCTTTATGGAATTTTAAATAGAGGATTTTCTCATGAAGATATCTGCACATAATGGACAAGTGCTCAGCTTTTCCTACATCGAAAGTACCTGGCAATCGATCTGCCGGGGTTTCGATAAAGGTCATCACTATATCATGTGTCTTTTTCAAAATTCCGACGTTGTCTCCTAAATTGATCATGATGGCTGTTGGTACAGATAAAAAGAAATTTTTAACATCAGCGGAACTCCTAAATGCAGCTTCTAATTCGAGCCTCTCTCTTTTAGTTTTCAGGTACATATAGTACGACGTGTCAGGAGCATCTTGTAGCTGCTGGTGCAAAGTGGACACTGCACAATAGTATTCCTGCAGTCTTTTATAGTCGTTGCTGGAAAGACATTGCTGGAACAATGAAAACAATGATGATTGTTGCTGAAATCCAACAGTGCCTTTATAAAGTTCACCATAGAGAGAAGGATCGTACCAGAGCAAACTCCTAAATGTGGGTTTTCCTTTCAGAAAATTGATTTTGTTGTCAACAAACTGACAAGCCTCGATTATCATCTGAAGTTCCAAGAAGGAATTTATTGCATCAAACTTTAACTCCACCGGTGGAGGAGGATGGTGGAGATATTGTTCCATGATTACATTTTTAGTAATGCAGGACTGGGAAAAAGAAACCTTTTGATCTTTCTCAAAGTTGGAGGCAAAATGTTGAAGCATTCGTTTACATTTTGATTGCAGGGAACCAAGTTCTATCATGGAAAGCGCACAATCAGCCAGTTTCAGAGTGCTGGAGATATCTGTAACACTGTATCCATCCCGTTTGTATGTGCTATGGACTTCCTCACATGTGGTTTGTGCATTCAAAGGTTTTATTGGACATGACTGATCGCTTGAATCATTTCCTTGCTGTCCACTTGACATGTTTACATTTCCTAAAACTAGGGGACAGATGATCTGATTTTCTTGAAGTTCATGTCCATAGTTCTTAAGCTGCTGATTCATGTCAGCTACACCAGAAAGAGTCTGATATGGTTGAGTGTCCTTATTTACCTTATTTGAATTTGTTTCAATAAACGTACTATCTGGACTGACCCTGTCCAAATGGCTTGCTTTCCTCTTCTTTGATACAGGGCTGATTGGTTGGCTATCCCCATTGATTTGCTTATGTTTGGTAGGGGCAACTTGAAAAGGTAAAGTTTTACCCTGTCTCTGTGTAACATCAGCCGACCCCTGTTTGCTGTAGTATTTTGGCTTGTGCAATATTTGTTGGTGTGACATACTATTTAAAGTTATCCATGCCACCGGACCATGAGACTCTGTTATCAAATTATTGTCCTGTTGCATTGAGTCCTGTTTTTTAACTGTAAACTCGAATTTTGTTAAATAATCTCTCAGTTTAGAAATGATCTGTGTATCTGAAGTAGTTGGGAGGTTATTTTTGTCTTGTCCTTGCAAGGCTAGTTGCAGATTTTCCCTCGTCCCAGCAAGATCTTTTTGTGCAAATAGGTTCTTCATCCCACTGTTTTTAGTATCCCGTAAAGAAGGTTGGTATTGAGAACCTGAAGCTAGCTCAGAAAAATTTTTTGTTTTATTCACAACATCAATCTTGACACGTTTCAAGGTTTTTAAGTGGTTCTGGTTAGTATCTGACTTTTTATTTGCACTTTGGCTTTCTGGATGATTGTACAATAGTTTGTCGTTCAGACTGCAGATCGGAGATTCGGTAGTGTTTAACAAGCTTTGGGTTAAACCACTAGCAGAACTGTCTACAGAATTGACACCAAGTATCCCGGCCTTGGCTGGTGTGTTGGCCTCATTATTTATTACTTCAGTTGAATCAAGAGTCAAGGCTGTCTGGGTTATGGTAGTGCAGTTGCTGATTATATTACCGGAGGTTATATCACCAGGGATACTTGAGACAGTGGGAATAGGGCTACTTGTGTCCTTATAAGATCCAGTTTTGTAATCAGGTAAAATATTTTTTGTGTCACAATTGTCCTCATGAGAGAGTCTTTTAGTTAATAATGCCTCTTCCTTGTGTTCTGTTTCTGCATTAATAACAGCACTTGACTCATTATTGCCTAAACACGTGACCCGGGAGGCTTTTTCTTGATTACTTGTATGGTTATTGTTTGTTTTGCTATCTCTTCCCGTTGCCTCAATTGTTACTAGACCTTCAGAATTCAAAGTGATGTTTTCCTCTGATTCTTTCATTTCATCATGGTTTGAAATCGTGTCAACATTATGACAGGCAATTTCTGTTGCCCCTTTAGCATGACTAACATCCTCTTCTTGCATTACAGTGTGTTCTCCATGTATAGTTCTGTTTTTATTGTCTACATAGGAACTTCTGTCAGTTGAAATCTTGGTGGCACGGTCATTCTTACCAGTCCCCTCGTTTGGGAGTTTATCATGGAATTGTGGACCAGACTGAGACTGAGGATTAGCAGGTAAATGAAGGTGTAAATCAAATCTCTTGTCAATAGGGTTAACTGTCCTGGTACAAGAAGCCCTTTTCAAGGCTAGATTTGTACACTTTCTCTTTGCTTTCCACAAAGGTTTCTTCCTAATATGATTTGTCCCTGCCTGAAATCCTCGAATCGCCACTGAAGGTCTTTCACTTAGCACACGTAAGCTTTTTCTGCACAGACAATTTGAACGTTTCTGTCTAAAGCGTTTACAATTGGCCTTAAACCATTTTTTGTTGTACCTCTGTGCCATGAGTTTAATTAACTGAGCATTGTCATTTACTTTTGCCGTTCCTCCATCACTGCAAGATACTAAAGCTTCTGGTTTACATTTTACATTTTCATTGAGATGAGTGTTGTAGCTATTGGTTAGCCTATTGACACGGACAATGACAGCTAGCTTCTGACCAAGGCGTCTCAAATTTGAAAATCGTTCGGAAAGCGTAAGTCTTTTTGCAGATATCTGGCCGGATTTTATCTTAACTATAAGCTGGAGGTCTTCTTTTTTTGCTTCATCAACATGACTATCTGGTAAAATAATAGCAGATGTTTTGTCCTGACCTTTTGGCCTGAGATAAGATTTGTTATAAAAATGGTTTAATTTGTTTGAATCAGATAAAAGCTGATCTAGCTCTAACCGCTCATATAATAAATTGTACGTAGTGTTCTGTGATTGTGCTTCCTCTGTTTTAATCTCTATGGACATCACAGATTTTGAATCATATTTACAGTAATTTAGTGTATCCCTGTCTTGTTTTTCAGTACTCGTTTCACTATATTGGCCTGACTCCATTGCCGTAACATAAGAGCCACAATTGTGTTCTATGCATTCAGCGGATGAGACTTCAATGCAGTTTGCCACGTCCATAATTATGAGTTTCTCGGATTCAGAACAGTCTTGTGTAGTATGTATTATTGTAGGCTTACATGCAAAATACTCTTTGGGACTTTGGGAAATCTCATTTTCTCTGTTAATAACCTGATCTAAAGGACATTGTGTAAAACTGTTTCCTGAAGGACTTGATGGCACATGAGTTTGCACAATGAAAAAATCTGAAATCCTTTCTTTGTCTTTTTCAGATTGAACCATACCCCCACCTTCAGGCTCAGTCTGAAAATCTGGAAAATGATCTTTCTCTTCTTCTTGCAGATTGTTATCATTTGGCCTGCCAACCATCTGGTTCTCGTTTTCTCTTTTCACTACATCTACTTTATTTCTGTTAAAATCCTCCAATACTGTTGATGGTGTCAAATTAGAAACATTGTCAAATTGGGTTTGATTTACTTCACATAGATTTACATTTTTCAATGCAAGGGGATGTGCTGACAAACAGAGTTCATTCTTTTGAGAATCTGTATGAGACAAACCAAAGACAGTTTCTGTCTCTGTGTCTTTTGGAAAAAGCACTCCCTGTTGATACCGCTGGTGATGCATTTCATAGAAATGTATGCGGTCAATCAATAACTGTTTTTTCTTTAGCGTCAAATGTTCTTTGGACCATATTTTTTGGTGTCTTTCCTGCTCGGTCATCTTGAAATATG
This sequence comes from Pseudolaguvia tuberculata, assembly GCA_026260255.1. Taxonomy (NCBI): domain Eukaryota; kingdom Metazoa; phylum Chordata; class Actinopteri; order Siluriformes; family Sisoridae; genus Pseudolaguvia; species Pseudolaguvia tuberculata. The sequence goes on along the minus strand of JAOTRA010000006.1, from coordinate 1,709,712 downwards.
GTGCGTATTTTTTACATTTCTTTTTAAGTAATTTAGTCGAAGGCATATTTTCAGTCTTTGGCTGTGCAGTGGAATCGGTTTCACTTGTATCCCCCTTTTTGTTTTCCTTCTCCATTTGCACTGACAGTTTCTCACAAGGTAAAGTGGTTTCCTTCTTTTCTCTTTGGACTTGTGAGTTTGCCAGACCTGCCTGTTCCTCTGTACACTCTGGTACATCAGAAGCTAATGCTTCCTCTGAGTGTTGTTTCACCTGTATGTTTGTTTCCTGCCTAGACAACCTTGGGTCCTTAACCAGGCGAGAGGAATAGACTATGGTGGAGATGCTTTCTGCTGAGGTTTGAGGTATGACCTCTGTGGTGTCTGTATCGCCACCATAGACACCTTGTCTGTTCAGGTTGTGTATATTTGAAGAAAATGCAAAAATTTTGTCCCTGTAGCTTTGCCATGAAATGCCACTTTCATAATACGGTAGTGTAGGATTGAAATATTCTGCTGTTTCATAAAAAGGTGTATATGCCTGGTGAGGGGTAAAAGGAGGAGTTGATTGTAGATTGTTGTACGGAAGTGCAGTAGTATCCCTATCTGCTTTTGGAGTTTGTGACTGATACTCTGTGTCTGAGCAGCCTGGTGTCACAAAGCGTTTGAATGTCACTGTAGCGTTCTCTCCTTTTCCAGTTCTCTTAGCCACAGTACAGCTTTTCAGATTCTCTTCGGTGCCTGCCAAGTGAGAGAGTTTATTAACATTCAGAGGTGTGTTATCAAACTTGATTCTGAATAAACAAATGAAATAAATTAATGAAATTGTCATTTATTAAATTGCTGGATTCAATTAGTAGTTTATACCCATGTTTTGTTTGTAGTGCTTTATCTTACCATGGATAAGAACAGGAGGTTTTAAAACAAGCGGACTTATTGATAACGGTGCTGGAGCACTACCGGTTGGAGCAAATGAAACAACAGCATATGGTAAACATTGCCTCGGCCGTTTGTTGAGTTCTTGGCTTTGGTTATGGTCAAACAGATACACCTGCAAAAAAGCAAATGTATAGAAACCTTTTAGCACTTTAAATTTTTAGACGTGTTCCCACATCATCTTGTTGTGCAGATGGTCATTCATTCATTCATTCATTCATTCATTCATTCATTCATTCATTCATCAATCACAGGGGGTCTGCTGGAGCCTATCCCAGCTCTCTGAAAGGTCAAAAGAGACTTACTCACACTCACATTCACTCCTATAGACAATTTAGGAACTCCTATTGCACAGGAATGAAACCTGGGCCTTCTTGCTGTGAGGCAACAATGGTAACCACTAAGCCACCATGCTGCCTTCTGATGGTTATTATTCTACTGTAACATCAGGTCTAGCGATGATGACAGCCATCGATAAAGTTCCAGGTTTATATTAATATACTCATTCTGATGTAATCTTTTCTATAGTAACAGCTATATTCTTTGGAACTTCTATGTAATTGGTGCATATATATATATATATATATCTATATATCTATATATATATATATATATAACACTAATCTAAATGAATATCTACCTTTGGAGCGTTAAAGGAAATATATTTTAAATATTATGATTATAGGTAGTATGAAGGAAATTCTACTAAAATATATTGACGTCATGTGATGTCACAGCAGCGCAAGTTCAAAGCTGGATAATATTTCATTTGTAAGATGCAACTTAACTATGGAGAACAATGTTATTTTATTAACATTTATTTATGCTAATTTAGCCCTTGAAATGTGCCATGTTAGCTCTTTCTGCTACGGCTGCAAATGACAAGATGTCTCCCCTATGGCCTCATGGGATAGTAAAGTGTCTGTCGTATGCATACTTCCAATTCCAGACAGAAGTAGTAGGTCATCTGGAAACTTTTAAGCACTGTATTTCCCATACTAAGGATTTAGACATACTACTCGCCATACTTTTTTAGTTAAAGATAAGTTAATTAGATAAGTTAAAGAAAATGTAGAAAAATATTTTCAAAATAGCTTGATGTGCAAATATGATGTCATCAGACCACATCATGCTATTTTTTATGATTCACTTTGTGCCAGTTTTATACCCACCGATGAGCCCAAAACCTGCTGAGAAACACTGTCCCGATAAGAAACGGAATCTTTTGCCATGTGACAGTCAAAGCCAACCGTAGGGTCTACGGTTTTGTTCCACTCCGAACTGGGTGTGACTTTTTTCACTTTTCCAAAGAGCACCTTCAGTATAAAAATGAATAAAAATATAATCACTTAGAAAGCTAGGGCTGAAACAATTAGTCAAAATTAGTGACAACATAGACAATACAAAATTGTCATCAAAAATATTTGTTAGATATCCTAACCTACTGTATGTGCCTGCAATAGTGCGGTTTAACCAGTGTGGCGCTGTGGTGCGGGACTATAATTTATTGCTCAGTAGAAAAATATAGAGAAAAGCGGTAAGCAGTAAGGAATGACAGTGAGTTACAGTTGCTGCGTTATATTCGTATCGTAGAATCATTCCACACGTAAAGCGCTGAGAATTGTAAATGGATTTTCCGATGTAAATCAGTACTACAGGAATTGTGGAACTAGCCGGTGGTAAATCTCATTATCAGTGAAGGCCAAAGATTAATTCATAAATAAATGTATATATTAAATTTTAACAGTGGCATTCTGTCAGGGGTCAACAAGTCCTTCTCTGCTGGCCTGAACACTATCAGACGCTGACGTATTGCTAATTGGTTAATATTAGTGAAGACTTTCTTTAACCAGACATTTTTAACGCAGACTTTTCCGGGAAAGTGAGTGTGCCTCAGCCTTGGAAAGAGTTTATTCATCACTTCCAGACCAGTGCTGAAGAACGGTAACTCTGACTTACAGCCTTTAAATGGATTATATATAGTATTACATTGTTTTTATGGTTTTGTGATGTTATTAAATAAATATTGATTCTAAACGGCTCCAGATGTTGTACATGGTATAGTTGTGGTTGTATTGTAGAGATTTGTAGCGATTTCGCCATGTCTCACTATAATGCCACAAAGTGTTATATTGTGTTTAGTAAAGTCTTCATTCGTCTTCCCTAATTCGGGGTCACAGGGGTCTGCTGGAGCCTATCCCAGTGCAATGGGCAAAAGGCAGGGGTACACCCTGGACAGGTCGCCAGTCCATCGTATTAGTTATTAATGTTGCAACGTGAAATTAAGAGGTGATAGTGGTGGTATTAAGAGGTGTATCAGTGTGTAAGTCCCCACTGAAGGCCCAGGTACAAAAAGCACTGCAAACCACTGCATTCTAATATAAGTAAATACATGTATAGCGAATTATAAATAATAGTTAATGTTATTGTTTGACATTTGTAAATGTTGAATAAATTCTTATGTTTTTAATGTAATTAAAATTAGCCTATTAATCTTATTCCGTGATCTATTAAAAAGCTAAACATAACTCAACAGTCTAATTAATTGCATAAAGTTAAACTACTGCAGATTCCTCACTGACGTATCCACTTTTAAAATAATCTATTGTTGCAATCCTAATTAAAACATATGAACCTTTTAGTAACTCCGCAGGAACAACAGATTGAACAGCAGTTTGCATTTGCTGCGACTGACCTTAAAAACAATCAGATATTTTCCACTACATGTGTTTGCAGTTTCATGCTTTAGAGCCACATCAACATGCTTAAACAAATAAACTCCATGCAACGGTTTTCCCAATGAATACTGGTCCTGGATCCCAGTCCTTAATCCAAACTGGTAAATTTGCTTTGTTGCATCATCTGAAGCTACTAAAAAGCAAAAACGCTCTTCCATTTCTCGCCCATGTCTACCCGCTGCACGCATCTCCGACCTGCAAATAACAAATAAATATATTCGTTACCAGTTGTTGATATGTCACACTGCTACATGTCACATTGGATTGGCTTACCTTTTTTCAGAGAATTCTTTAAGAAACCCATCATTGTGGACTAATTTAATGTCTTTCCATAGCCAAGTGTTAGCATGCTCCTTCCTCATATCCAATTTGGTTTCCTTTAGTTTAGAATGAATTAAAGCATAATCCCGACTGTCTTCTGGACAAGGCTCTAGGAGGACTGATCAATTAAGTTGTTATCATTAATACAATGTCATAACTACACATCCTTCTTTGTAGAAATATAACATATAAGCATTGTTGGTAAATGAGTTGAACCTTGTCCAGACACGCGCTTTTTTCTGGGTATGGTGAAATTTCTCAATGCATCAATTCCTGCTGGATTAGATGGGTTAAGTGTGGCAAGCTCAGTGAACTCTTTCCTTCCTTGCACTTCCATAGTTGCTTAATGCAAATTATGTCCCTGTAAAAAACAATATGAATGAATGAATGAATGAATGAATGAATGAATGAATGAATGAATGAATGAATGAATGAATGAAGTAAATTCGGTAAGTCGCTGCCATCGGTTACGGCATCATACACATGGTTGACTTTATAAACACTGCATGACATTTCTTGTCAGTGTAAAAAAACTTGCAGATGTTAGAGGAACTATCCGCAAGTGCTGTCTTCAGAATTTACACTGTACACACACACACACACACACACACACACACACACACACACACACACACACACACACACACACACACACACA
>JAOTRA010000006.1:1648983-1668413 GCA_026260255.1 Pseudolaguvia tuberculata | reverse complement strand
TATATATATAAAATCTTAGCCAATTTAATACAGTTCTAACTCTGCTCTAAACCGCTGTTTGATTTTGCTAACAGGGAAAGTGAAATGTTAACTTGACAATTATAGTAATTTAGTATTTATACTGTAGTAAAGTTCTGTAATAGCGCTAAAGTAATTATACATAATTGATTAGTGTTAATATCAATTATTATAATCTGGTATTATTATGAAAAGACCTTTAACAATAACAATGATTTTGAGGCATCAATTATTAAACAATAACTTACAATTAGAAATAACAAAACTGCAACATAGAAAAAATGAATACACATTTATATATGGGCGTCGCCGTGGTGTAGTGGATAGAACGGTCGCCTCACAACAAGAAGGTCACGGGTTCAATTCCCAGACCAAAGATCTTTCTGTGCGGAGTTTGCATGTTCTCCCGGCGCTTGCGTGGATTTTTTCCACGTACTCCGGTTTCCTCCCACAGTCCAAAAACATGCAGATTAGATGGATTGGTGATTCTAAATTGCCCATAGGAGTGAATGTGTGTGTGAATGTATGTGTTGCCCTGAGATGGACTGGCAACCTGTCCAGGGTGTACAGACCATCGTGACCACGAATTAGGGAATAAGCGGGTAAGGACATAAATGAATGAATATATATATATATTCATTCATTTATGTCCTTATCAGAAAGACCTTGGTTCAAGCCCCACCACCGCCAAGGAAGACCTGGGCTCAATTCTGCCACTGTTAGCTCCTTGAGCAAGGCCCTTAACCCCTCCTGCTCCAGGGGCGCTATACAATAGCTGACCCTGCGCCCTGACCCCAAACTTAGAGGGATATGTGATAACCCATCTTAATAATGTATATGAAAAATATATATATAAATATAAAACAATCATGCTATTGCTGTGAGTTTTTATTCTTTTTAATTTTAACATAAATGTTTGTGCTTTTAATGTTTTGCTTCAATAATGTCTTAAATGTCCTTCAGAAAACTTTCCTCCCACATAACCTGCAGTCTCTTTGTAATCTACGGGAGGAAACCAACTGCTGGTTTTTGTTAACACACGCTCTATTGCCCTTCACGGCTGATCCCGTCTCTGCTGCAGCATGAGTCCCATGCGTCCTTTCGGAGACACCACATTCCAACGGCTTGCGTGTTCCTTTGTGACGCATCAGTCAAGGAAACGGTTGTGATCTCCCCTGTCCCACCCTTCATTAACTCCCCCCCCCCATGCGCTTGTTTTCAGGTCTACCAGGTGATAGCATGTTTCGCAGGCAATGCGAGTTTCATTAAACACCCACAGACTGAAAGAGAGCTGCACGATTACATCGAGGTTAGGAATCACATGAAAGTGAAGGACTTTGAGTAACATGTCACAGCTTGCACAGATAAAAGTTTGAGGGTTTCATCTTTCTGAACCTCGTACGTAATTACTCAGAACATGTATTTATTTCGTCTACTCATGTTGAAAATTGGAGTCAATACAAAAAAAGATTATATTTTTACTAAAAGTGGAAAGTATTAGTATTTATACCCTTATCTTGTCTCAGATTATAAATGATGAAGGGTTGACACTCCTAATGGTGCCTACCTGACCTTGTTGACGATTTTTTTTTAATGAGATAGCAAGTGAAGTGAAAAAAAGGATATGATTCATCAATGTCAGCACAAAAAGAAAAATCACTTATTCACTTGTCATTTTTCTTATAAATTGATAAGTTGATAATGAAAATTAGATGAAGAACATCCAAACACAATTCATTTGATGTCCTCTTTTGAATATTTATACACTCATATATTTTATTGCTTGAAAGCTTTGAGAGTTGATCCAGAGCCTATCCCAGATACAGTAAGCATTAGGCAGGTATGTAAACTGTGGATGGGTTGCCAATTGTCACCACACCCACATACACACACTCATTTTCACCTAAAGGTAGTTTAGCACAGCCAGTTTATCCAGAGTGACTTACAGTTATACAACTGAGGAATTTGGGATTAAAAACCTAGATGGGACCTAGATGGTAATTTGATTGTACTGGTAATCTGTTGGTTTGCAGTCGCCACATTAGATTTTTATTAGAATTTTTTTTTTGTTTTTTTTTACTATTTCTTGGTATAAAGGAAAAATAATTCAGTTCTCCGTTTAAAGCTAAAGTCATGCTGAAGTGTAAGAAAACGTCAACATATATCAATCAGCAAATTGATCAAATTTAGGATTTCTGAAACATTTACATTTACAGCATTTGGCAGACACTCTTATCCAGAGCGACATACATTTGATCTCTCTTTTACAATTGTGGGTTAATGGCCTTGCTCAAGGGCTCACAGTGGATGCTTGGTAGAAGTTGGGAATTGTTGTTAAAATCAAACCCCGGTCTTTCTGGTAAAGTTAGGGATACCCGGATTAGAGGAATGAATCTGGAATAAAATGCTGCACTCTCAAAAAACAACAACAACAACAACAACAACAACCCAGGACTAATGTTTGGACACTCGTTGGATTATTCCCTGTGGCTTGTATCTGGGTTACTCTTATTAAGCTATTATTTTTTATTTTTGCTTGTATAACAACACAACCAGTTTGGTTAAAAAAAAAAAAGGTCGGTCAGGAGAACTGTTGCAGAAGATAAGCATGTTAATTTCATTTGTTGTTTTTTTCCACATGTTATATCCATGTTGAATGTGTTAACTGTTTTATATCTGTGACTAAAGACACTGACGTTTATTTGATATCCACAACAAAATATGAAGCATTTTATTTATAACATTGTATGGATAAATCAATGAAATAAACCCAACAATAGGTAGTTACTATACCAATCCACTATTGGGTTATGTTGTATTGGGTGGGTCATTTTAATCCACCTGTTTTAAAAACCTGTGTAGTTGGTGGAAATGCATTGGAAAAGGGATTTTGGTTAGATTTTGATTTGGACTAAGCAGCGGACCTCATGTAATTATATACTTTATTGTTTTAAAGGATATGTATGGATTGGCAGAGTGGTGGCGTAGTTAGTTAGCACGGGCGACTCACAACAATAAGGTCTCTGGTTCAATTCCCTGTGCAGAGTTTGCATGTTGGTACTCTGGTTTCCTCCCACCAAGCAAAAACATGTATATTAGGTTGATTAGCCCAAAGGTGTGAATGTGTGTGACTGGTTGTTTGTCTATGTGTGGCTCTGAGATGGACTGGTGACCTATCCAGGGTGTACCCTCCACCCAGCAGACCCATGACTCAGAATTAGGTATTAAGCGGGTAAGAAGATGAATGAATGAATGAATGAATGAATGAATGAATGAATGAATGAATGTGCTAACTGTTATATCTGTGACTAAAGACACTAACTTTTATTTGATAGTCACAACTAAATTTTAAGCATTTTATTTAGGACCGTAACCTTGAATTAGGGATTGAGCGGGTAAGACGATGAATGAATGAATGAATGAATGAATGAATGAATGTGCTAACTGTTTTATATCTGTGACTAAAGACAGTGACTTTTATTTGATAGTCACAATAAAATTTTAAGCATTTTATTTATAACCGTAACCTTGAATTAGGGAATAAGCAGGTAAGATGAATGAATGAATGAATGAATGAATGAATGAATGAATGAATGAATTTAGGATTTGCTATGCCAACGACACTGAAATGTCACCATATTACAGGTGTTGCGACTAAAGACTAATGTTTGGTTAGGATTTTAATATATCTCAGGTTTGGTAGAGATTCCAGGTGTTCCATTTGGTGTAACAGTTTTAATTGTATTTGTAGATAACTTGAATTAAATTGAGCAGACATTTGAGATGTGGGTGAAATGTGGGCTTTAGTGAAACTCCAGATCCCGCCTCCTTTAAAGCCTCTGGAGCTGTAAAACACGTGCGCGCGGAGGCGTCTGCTACTCAACAGTTGGCTGGAGAGAGCAAACTCTACAACTGTGTTAAACCTGAGCTGCTTAATCTGACTGACAACAAAGAGGAAACTTTAGTTCAGAATGTCTGCCAAAGGTGAAAAGGGGAAAAAAAGAGGAAAGGGTGATACGCGCGGTCGGAAGGACGTAAAGAGCGACGTTACAGGTGCGTAAATGACTTTAATCCGGGAAGGTGTGCGCTGCGCCTGGGTGGGATGGCGGTTACGCACCTCCGCTAATATTCAGCGCGTCTGATCTGATTTGATCTCGAAATATAATATATAATATAAATTAAATCTAATAAAATGTAATCACATGAATAGACAGTGATGATCACGGGTGCAGGCGCGCTTTGGAACTTTTTTTTGGAGATTTTTGATTTCTTAATGTAAACGGGGGACAAATAGGCCACTTTTTGCGCATAAAATTAACGTTTCTTTCTTTAAACACACAGAAATATACAGTTTTAGACCTTTTACACTCCTGGTAATGAAGATACATCAATCCATAAGGTGTTTAACAGGTCACATGACCGGCACTGAAATACTAGTCTCATTCTCAGATCAGTTCATTCACAAAAGTTCATTCATTCATTCATCTTCTTAATTCGGGGTCACGGGGGTCTGCTGGTGCCTATCCAATCACACATAGGGCGAGAGGCAGGGGTACAACCAGTATGGATCGCCAGTCCATCTCAGGGCTTCACAAAAGTTGAGTTATAGAAAACACCAATTACAATAACTTTTTTATTCTCTTAACCACATTATCTTTTTTTTCTTGTTCAATAAGATTCTTTCCTTTTTTTTATCCTTTGATTTTCTAAAATGATGCAAGTGGTAGCTCAGTGGTTAAGATGTTCAATTGCTAATTGGAAAATCAGGGTTTGTTTCCTAATACATCAAGCTGTCACCTTTGGACACCTAAAGAAAGCCCTTAACTCACAATTGCTTTGTTGTATAAATGATATCAATGTAAGTCCCTCTGGATAAGGACGTCATACCATATGTCATGTTGAAACGGGTAGGTTTATGAAAATGATAAAATATCTTCAGGAATAATGTGATCAATCCTTTATTCCTGAGGCTGATGCAGCATACACAGACATAACTGGTGTTCTTTAACACCCCTTTTTGTCATTAGTGTCCGGTGGTTTCTGTGATGTTCTGATATGTGTCTCTTCCTGTCAGTGTGTTAATCAGGAGACAGGGAAAGAGATCGATGAATATTTGGGTATAAAAATGAGATTGTTTGCGTGATTTTGGTAATTAATTTTATGATTTTCCTGGAATAACTTTAGATCACATTTTTGGATAAAAAACAAAAACATATTGTAGCTTCCCATATCACTGGTGGGGGTTACTATTAGTATTAAAAAAAATTTATTTGGAAGTACATGTGGTGTACGTTTTAATTAAAATGTTGTTCTGTTATTTAGTTTATTATCCAAAAAGAAATTAAAAGCAGCAACAGTTCAAATTGTCCTCTTGGTGATACTACCAAAGCAACAAAGTAAAGTTTGGCAGCTGGCCAATCAAGTTATTTATAAAAAGTAGTCAATTGTAATTTCATAAACAAACTCCTATTAATAATAAGTCCATTCAATATTATTAGTCACAGCGGGATTTAAGCAGATGTGTAAAAAAAAAAATGCCGTTTTCCGGACAAAAGTCCCTAAAGTCTGTAAACTTAAGACTGAGGATGGCTGAACCATGTATGTCTGGATCTGGGCTAAGTATTAGATCATGGAATTCCTCACCGGATCAATGATGGTAAGAATGCAGACCCTAGTCCGTGAAAATGTTGTGGCCTAAAAAATAGTGTAGGAGTTTCCCTAAAGGGGACTCCTAAATGACATAAAGAAACAGCTGGAGAAGCAGCCTGTATTCACCCCCCCCCCCCCCTATCTGACATATGTAATATAGTTTTATAGCTGTGACTCATCATTTACCATGATGTGAATGAAATGCGGACCACCCACTCTGTAGTGCACATCTATAGCAGGAAGAAATCAGTAATTTCTGGCAGCATTGTTCACATGGACATCTGTACCCTGTGTGTGACACGGTTAGTATTGAAACAGTTATCGTTCGATAGAATGAACCATCAATGTCTGACTGATTGATTGTTCTTTAATATTGATTGGTTGCGTTGATTTATTTGGCTCACAAATGTTATGTTGTCTTTTTAAAGTACTACATATTGTAGTTTTAAATCTTTACATCTTCTAACCTATTTATTCCCTAATAACATAGCACACATACAACGAAAAGCAGGGGTACACTCTGGAGAGGTTGCCAGTTTATCACAGTGCCACATGTACACAAACAACCACGCACACTTTCACTTATTCCTATGGGAAAATTTAAATTACCAATCAACCTAATGTACATGTTTTTGGGCTGTGGGAGGAAACCTGAGTACTCAGAGAAAACCCATGCAAGCGCAGGAAGAACATACAAACTACGCACAGAAAGATCCCTTACCCAGGAACTGAACCCGAGACCTTCTTGCTGTGAGGCACTGTGAGCCACTACGCCGCCCGCCCGCAATTTAATACAATGAGAATGAGAGTTTAGATTAGGCATCATTGAAAGGCAATAAGGTGTCAGGAACATTTTTCGCATATGTATACCTGGTTTGTTATCCAGATGGTAACCTACAATAATCCATTTAACCATGTTTCTGACTCATCCCGAGTTATTAAGAATTGGTGATTACACATTGATCATTATCTCTAGGTGAATGGAATGGAAAATTCCTGCCCCAACAGAACACAAGCCAGTCATGGACATACATGAAAAAGGGTAGTAAGTTCCTCCCTCAATGTGTGTCATTGTTTTTTTTTTTTTTTTTTTAATAAGGTAACCTTTATGCATTTATATAATTAGGCTCCTCTATGATTTATTTTATTTTATGTTTTCAGCTCCAGAAAAGTTTCTTGTAACAAAATGTTCTTGGTGTCAATTCAAAAAATATTTTTTCACTTTCACATTGAAAGGTGGAGAGATGCTCTGTTCAGACAAGCTCAGAAAAGAAAACATTACCACAGTACAGACTGTTTCTGGATCAGATTTTTCTTTTTGTACTTTTCAATTCTTCTGACAGACAAACTGGTTATTTATCAACAGATGATGTAAGCAGCTTGAAATACTTTGCATATTATTCATGGAATGTTAAGCTTTTGTTCATCTCCCAGCCAGGAAATATCCTTCGGGGATGTCAAAATCTTTTTTTTTTTTTTTTTTTTTTTTTTTAAATCAGAGTTTATTAATGGCAGTAGTGGGGACAGTGGTGGTTCAAATGGTTAAGGTGCCGAGTTGTTGCTCGGGAGACCAGAAAGACCTGAGTTCAAGCCCCACCACCGCCAAGGTTGGCTCCAGTTCGCCACTGTTGGGTTCTTGAGCAAGACTCTTAACCCGTCCTGCTCCAGAAGCGCTGTACAATAGCTGACCCTGCGCTCGAACCCCCAGACTTATTAAGATGGGATATGCAAAGAATAACATTTCACTATATGTTGTACTCTGTATATAATCCTGTATGTGACAAATAAATTGACTTTCCTTTCTTTAATACCTCCTATAACCATTAACAGCCTTCACAGAGATCTTCTATAAAGTCCTTTGGCTTCAGCTGGTTGAATTAGATGAAGACCGATTTTATGCTGTTTACACATCATTTGCATAATGAACTTTCCCTAAAATGTATCTTCTAAAGAAAGGCAGAACTTCCCATTTAACTACAGTTTCATCGCCACCCTGTGGGTCATTTAAGATGTGAAAGATGTGATTTATTCTTTTGTGTTTGTCTGTAACTGGTGTCTCAAAAATGTCTGGACCCACCGTGGAGCATAGCTGTTTGGAAAGCAGCAAAAGCCTCTGTTAGTTCTCATGGGACTGTGGAATGGTTAGGATTTGTTGAAAAGATAGTCTGGCATAATGAATATTAACAGACTTGAGTAATGCAAAAAAAACACTCCAGGTCTGTTGGCACACTAAACACACCGCCATGTGTCTGTCTATCTAAAAAAAAAAAAAAAAAAACAGTCCCGAAAAAGACTTGGCACCTCATTTTTTTTCTCCTTTTAGTTTTTTAGGATAAACACAGATCAATGTTTTAAATAGTTTGAAATAGAGAAAACCAGTAATGAAGAGAAATATTGTGCAGACCCTACTTTTGTTCAGGTTATATTAATGATTAACCAGCTGATTTTTGTCTGTGTTTCAGCCACACCCAGGTTGAAGAAACTGACAAATGTGGAAATAGAGGAAGGTCAGAAAGTGACACTAAAGTGTGAGCTCCTAGCCGGTGGCAAACAGACCAAGATCCAGTGGTATCAAAATGGCAAAAAGGTGGTGAAAAGTTCGACCCGAAAAATCAAACTGAAGAAAAAGTAAGCAGATAATTTCTTGGTTTTTTTTTTGTTGTTTTTTTGTTTTGCAGGGCAGGTGAGCTACATTAGGTCATGAGTTAATACATTACACAAGCTTGCTGAAGTAGTGGAAAAACTATTGTTCTTAGGTTGCTCACTTCTTGGGGCATATCCCCGGGCAGACATAGCAACTCATCATCTTATAAATTCATATTAACAATTCAAGAAAAAAAATCTTATACAAAATTGTTAATATTAATTCATTAATAGAACTGATTTATATTTTAGTAATTTCAAATATTTATTTTAAATTGCAGTTTATTTACTTTAAAAATGTAATTTTTACTTGATAATCAAAATGAATCTTATTTACAGGCAAACATTAAGCAAAGAAGTTTATAGTCAGACCAATAAAAACTACAATATATTATCCAAAAAATAAATGGCATGATCCATTACTACAAACTTTATTGTCGTATTATATATTTTATTAGCATTTTCAAATATAAAGTTTGCATGTCCTCCTCGCACTTGTGTTGGTTTCTTCCTGGTACTCTGGTTTCTTCCCACAGCCCAAAAACATGTGCATAAGGTTGATTGGTGATTCTAAATTGCCCATAGGAGTGAATGTGTGTGTGGTTGTTCGTCTATGTGTGGCTCTGCGATGCACTGGCAAGCTGTCCAGGGTGTACCCCTGCCTATCGCCCTATGTGTGATGGGATAGGCTCCAGTGGACCTCCGTGACTCCAAATGATGGAATAAACGTGTAAGAAGATGAATGAATAATTCAATGTTTTAGTGAATTGTCTTTATTTAGTGAAAAGTCCAGTACACAAAGTTACATATAACTGTGATGGACAAACAGACATAGTCATTGATTCACCCTGGACGGGTCGCCAGTCCGTCTCAGGGCAACACATAGACAAACAACCATTCAAACACACACATTCACTCCTATGGACAATTTAGAATCACCAATCAACCTAATCTGATTGTTTTTGGGGCCGTGGGAGGAAACCGGAGTACCTGAAGGAAACCCACGCAAGCTTGGAGAGAACAGGCAAGCTCAGAAAGATCCCCGGCCCGGGAATCGAACACGAGACCTTCTTGTTGTGAGGTGGCTGTGCTAACCACCGCCCCAGAAAGACATATAGATAGCTTAATAAGAAAATAGGCCTACGTTGTATATAGATATATAGAGTTTTATGATACACAGTTCTATTTAAATCATAATTCTGTTTTATGTTTGTCTTTTAGCCGCGCAGTATCAGAGCTGCTGTTAACAAAAGTTACAGACACCGATGTCGGAGAGTACAAATGCACAGCTGTAAATGAACGTGGCGAAGATTCCCAGACTGCCAGTGTGCAGGTCATCAAAGGTAAGAAGTGAAAACCGCCTACAATCAGCATTCGTTTATAATTGTCTGATGGAGGTTATAACCGATGAGATCATAATGAAAAATCTCCTGAATTGATCATTTTTGCCGGCAAGATTTACAGCTTTTTTTTGTAGCATACACTAGTGTACACCATTATACTATTTATTTACCCAGCACGTAAATAAAGCACGCAATCCCTTTTTTTTTCAATTAGCCAATAGGACCTCCTTCAATGACTGCCCATATTTAAAAAAAAAAAAAATCAGTTTCATCTGTATGTCTTCCCGGATGTTATAAGATCAGCAAGGATAACTTAAAACATTCATTTCTGTAACACAAATAAAGCAAAAAAATATAGCAGAAAAGATTAATAATAGATTAATACTGAATAAAAACTTAACTTCTATATAGAGCATGGGAGTTTAGTGGTTTGCGCTGTTGCCTCACAGGTCCAGGTTTGATTCCTGGCCAGGGACCTTTCAGTGTGGAGTGTGCTTGCTTGGATTTACTCCAGAGATTTACTTTGGTTACCTCCCACAGTCCAAAAACCTGTATATGGTTGATTGGTTATTTTAAATTGCTAATAGGAGTAAATGTAGGTATATGGTTGCCCCTGAGATGGACTGGTGACCTGTCCAGGGTGTACCACTCTTGCCTTTCACTCTTCAAAGAGCTGAGACTGGCTTCAGCAGACACCCGTGACCCTGCATCAGAAAGTATGGCTCCATCAAGTTGCTTGTGTAGCACATATATTAAAATTGGAACGATACAGAGAAGATTAGCGTAGCAAAATCATGAAACGTTACCATTTTCAGTGGGAAGTGGTAGCCTAGTGGTTAAGGTGTTGGACTAATACCAGAAAGACAGGGGTTCAAATCCTAACTCCACCAAGCAAGCACCGTGGGCCCTTGAGCAAAGCCCTTAATCCACAATTGCTCAGTTGTTAAAAAAGAGACCAAATGTAAGTCGCTCTGGATAAGAGCGTCTACCAAATGCCAAACTGTAACTGTATTAGTGGCATGGTGTGGCCATGGTGACTCAAGTCCGAGGACCAACTCAATCAATCCAGTAAAGTTCTTGTGTTTCAGCCCAGTAAGCAAGAGGTAGCAGTAATGTACCAAAAATTGCTTGTAGAGGTGTTTTTCTAGATATTTTTTTAAATGATGGATGGATGGATGGATGGAAATAGATTGGTAGACAGACAGACAGACTATACTACGCAGTAATTATTCATTCATTCATCTTTCTACCAGCTTATTCCCTAATTCGGGATCACGGGTGTCTGCGGGTGCCGATCCCAACTCACATAGGGCGAGAGGCAAGGGTACACCCTGGACCCTGGAAGAAGTACTTTATCGGCCACTGCTCCAATAGCGGCCACTTACTAATCCATGCTCGGTAAAGGTAGCTCTCCACCAGCACACTAGCAGGAATGATATTTAAACTAGTAGCAACACTACTGCCCCACAATACTGCCCCACACTATTGCCCCACTGCTTACTATTTGCTGCGATAATGATAAAATTGAAACATTTCCATGTATCAAGAGGATTGTGTTAGGAATTTGAAAAGCCAATAATGATCAATACATTGTGTTTAAAATATAAATAAATGTTTATTAATACACGGCTGCAGTATAAAATGTATGTTAGCATTTTATAAAAAATATACAAAACCGTTCAAATTAGCAAGAAATCTTCAAAACTGGGTTTGCACTGTTTGCCAAATCAGCTGTGCTGTTATACTTTTCCAGATTAATAGAATAGCAAATTAGTTGGAATTGGTAGAATTTTAAAAAATCCTCTCGGTTTCCTTTTCTATCTCATTGGAAGTTTTTTTTTTTCTATTCATTTACATTTACAAAACAACGGATCTGGATAGACACTCTTATCCAGAGAGACTAATGTTTGATCTCTTTTCTACAACTGAGCAATTGTAGGTTAGGAGCCTGGCTCAAGTGGTTGTTTGGTGGAGGTGAGAATCGTACTCCGATCTTTCTGGTATCAGTCCAGCACTTCCACCAAACCCCCACTTCCTAGGAAAAAAAACAACCTTATATGATAAGCCAATTGCTTTGTGTTGCATTGATCAATAGCCTTGTCGTAGAGGACATTCTAGTGGCACAGGTTTCTGCTGTGAGGAGAAAAACACTTTTGGCCCATTCGGTAATGATCTTCGTACTGTGCAGCGGTGTAATGGAAATGCATGCTACTGTGATGGTGGTCAGCAGCCAAATTTCCACAGATGGCAATCATGATTATGGATGACCTTGATATGTTCTGTTAGAATAGAAATTGTGTGTGGGACAGGAGGTATTTTTTCATATAGACAGCGTGGTGTCGTTCTACAATACCGGATGTGCATGTGACCGGATGGCTCCCTGTACTGAAGATATCTAACAAGCACATAAGTTAGAATTCAACACCCCATTGATTTGCGGATTTTTTCTCTAAGTAGTTTCCCCTCAAGGTTCACCATATAAGTAAGGTTTTCATGCAACTTGACACCACAAGACATCATTATCCCGCTCTTACAAAGACTTCCCTTAAATGAGACAAATAAGACACTGATGAATATTGAGGAAGTCATTTTTCTCTGTAATATTGCTGTAATGTTCTTTCTGCTTGGATAAGTATTATTTATACATACAGTATCAATTAAAATACCTTTTTGCTAGTAGAGGTGTTTTTCTAGATTTATTTTTAATTATGGATGGATGGATGGATGGATGGATGGATGGAAATAGATTAATAGGCAGACAGAACTGGTATGATAGACAGACAGACCATATTATACACAGTATTTATTCATTCATCTTCCTACCAGCTTATTATTCCCCAATTCGGTGTCACAGAGGTCTGTTGGTGCCCATATCTGCTCACATAGGGCGAGAGGTAGGGGTACACCCTGGATGGTTCACCAGTCCATTGCAGGGCAACACATAGACAAACAACCATTCACACACACATTCACCAATCACCAATCGACCTAATCTGCATGTTTTTGGACTGTGGGAGGAAACCGAAGTACCCGTAGGAAACCCACGCAAGCGCAGGGAGAACATGCAAACTCCGCACAGAATGATCCCCAGCCCGGAAATTGAACCCGTACCTTTTTGTTGTGAGTGCTATCCACTACGCTATCGCACTGCCCACACAGTAATTAGACCGTATCAATTTATGTTCCATGTGCGGTTCTTTTCTCCAGTCACGGAAAAGTGTTCTTCTCTAACACTTTTCCAGCATGACAATGGCACTGATCTCCATTAACACATGCTGTGTTGTTATTATTAAAAATACCAGTGTTTGGATGATCTTACCACCACTGAACAATATTGGGATGAACAGGAACACAAACTGAACCCCAGACCTCCTTACCTGACATTAGTGTCTGATTTCAGTAATACTGTTGGAGCGGAATAAAGAGATATCTCATATCTCATTCAAGCTTCATATTGTAGTCTGAAAGAAGAACTTTGAACCACAAACATTTGGTAATGTAGTGTATCTTAGATGCTTGGAAGATTCTACCCTGTTTTGAAAGTGTATCTATAACTGAGAAGATGGCTGCCGTTTTTAATAAAAACAAAACAACAATTTCTTCTCACTTGGCTGTTAGCCAACTTTGCTGTGTGATTTATGTAGAGAATAACCACATTTGACAACTGTATTCATTTGTAATGTCTCGTTCAGTATACCAGCTGAAACCATGAGCTCATTGAGCAGATACGTCTCATGAGGTGATCCGTGCAGGGGTCAGTGTTGAGCAGTCCAGACAGAAGGTAATGTCTCTGGACTCTCCTTTGTAGACTGCTATAGTACCTCAAGTCAGTAAAATGTTCAGCTGTACACCGGGATAATATGTCAGGGTGATTAGTGGTGTCTGCAAGGCAGATGCAAGATGTAACATTTGTGGTATTTAGGCCTAATTCCATTAATTAGATTGTGTGCAAATGTCAAACTGTTATTGTGATAGATCATATTTCAAATAAATGTCTAGACTAGTGCAAAGTCTCTTAGGGAATATGAGGTGAAGGGAATAAAAGAAACTGTTTCAATTGAGTTAAATTAGGAAAGGGTGAATCAGATCTGGCACCATCTCAAGGGTCAAAGTTCAGCTGTGTTAGAAAGGACATCGGAGATGGGATTTTGAAATATTTGCAATCCAAGTTAGTCATTCATCATCTTGCTCGCTTATTCCCTAATTCGGGGTCAAGGGAATCTGCTGGCGCCTATCCCAGCGCACATAGAGCAAGAGCCCTGGACGGGCCAGTCCTTCACAGGGCAGCACAATCACACAACCAACCATTCACATACACATTCACTCCTATGGACAATTTACAATCACCCATCCACCAAATCTGCATGTTTCTGGACTGTAGGAGGAAACCAGAGTACCCAGAGGAAACCCACACAAGCGCAGGGAGAACATGCAAACTCCGCACAAAAAGATCCCCGGCCCGATAATCGAACCCGACCCTTCTTGTTGTGAGGCGACCGTGCTATCCACTACGCCACCGCGCCGCACGTCCAAGTTATTATTTTTGATTACATTTAGTTCAAGTTATTGTCTTTCTTTTGAAGTAGATCATTAGACAATAAGACAAATCCAAACGTTGATTAGTTCTGCCAAAAGTTTGTGGTCATCTGAGCATCACAAATATCACAAACACGATTTCCAACATCTTATGCCAGATTGATTCTCTTCTTTCGATTGGATGATGTGCTTGAATGTGAGATATTTCTTCCTTCAGCTCCAACAATATAAGTGAGATCAGACACTAATGTCAGATAAGACGGTCTGGAGTGTAGTCACCACTCCTAAAGCTGTTCTGGACTTTCACTTTAATAATATTCCACCATGTCATAATGGAGCTTAGGGGTTTTGTGCTTAAAGTCATTGTCATGCTAGAACCGTGTTGGAGTCTGTTTGTTCCAGTGAAGGAATTATGTAATGCTACTTTATAATATTGATATTTGTAGCAACAGTTTGAAGAAGAACCACATATGGATCTGATGGTCAGGTGACCACAAACCTTTGGCGATATAATGTATTTTCGGTTGTTGGATTTAAAAGCATGTGAAGTATTAACAATGGCATTCCTTTTAATCTACAAAGAAAAAGTCTATGAAGAGTTGATTTTCAGTTTGGTCATGTTTGTGTTTTTAATGTTTTAAGTTGGCGGCGTGGTGGCGTAGTGGATAGCACAGTCGCCTCACAACAAGAAGGTCCCAGGTTCGAATCCCAGGCCGGGATCTTTCTGTGCACAGTCCAAAAACATGCAGATGAGGTGGATTGGTGATTGTAAATTGTCCATAGGAGTGAACGTGTGTGTGAATGGTTGTTTGTCTATGTGTTGCCCTGGCGACCCGTCCAGGGTGTACCCCTGCCTCTCGCCCTATGTGTGCTGGGATAGGTGCAGCGGACCCCCGTGACCCCGGATTCGGGAATAATCGGGTAAGAAGATCAATGAATGAATGTTTTAAGGTGACATGCCCTCAAGCCATGTATATATTCATATGGCATTTTATTGTTGTATAGCATTATACATTGTTGAATTAAAAAAAAAACATCTGAGGGAACCTTAGTCTTACAGCTTTATTCTGATTAGTGATGTATCATGGTGTAACTGGAGGCCACAATGAAAGCATCAGGAGTGAAGTAGAGTTACATCCGCTATAACTCATAGCATTTAAGATTTACATATTATGGGATTAGGAACACTATCAAGATTTACTCAAATACAGCAGAGAGGAACAATGTTAATCTTTTTCTTTCATTCATTCTTTCATTCATTCATTCATCTTCTTACCCGCTTATTCCCTAATTCGGGGTCACGGGGGTCTACTGGTGCCTATACCAGCGCACATAGGGAGAGAGGCCGGGGTACACCCTGGACGGGTCGCCAGTCCATTTCAGGGCCACACATAGACAAACAACCATTTACACACATTCAGAATTTAGCATTACCAATCGACCAAATCTGTATGTTTTTGGACTGTGGGAGGAAACTGGAGTACCCAGAGGAAACCCATGCAAGTGCAGGGAGAACATGCAAATTTTGCACAGAAAGATCTCTGGCCCGGGAATCGAACCCGGGACTTTCTTGTTGTGAGGCGACCGTACTATCCACTACGTGCTGCCCTGTTAATGTTTTTCTTTTTAAATGATTTAAACGATAGAGACTAAGTTGAAAATGTTCTCTCTCTTTAGAAACAATCAACATCCCCATTGGACTTTCACAGCTGCAGCCTGTGATTAAATGTTTAGTGGTCCAGTTGAGCTGAGTGTATCCTTAGTCACGCTATTCTGTTCTATATCTGAGACATTCAGGGAAAAGATTTAAACTGGAGAGCACACTGTACTCCTGCCAAAGCATTAATAATTACAGCTTTATATTTCAGAGAATTTCTGTTTTACCAAGAACAATTTTCAGCCAGACTAACATACAAGTCAAAACTGATCAAATAAATTAGCATTAACGGTATAAGTTATTAATATTATAGCACATTTTAACATTGTTTTCTTTCTTCGGGTGTTTTCTTTCTTCTTTAACGCTAGATGCACTTCCTAACACAACATTCCCATTTATCCGGGGCTTGGGACCGGCACTAAGGATGCACTGGCTTGTGCAACCCTAATGGCTGGGTTTTTATGGGCAATTTAGACTCACCAATCAACCTAATGTACATGGTTTTGAGCTTTGGGAAGAAACCGGAGTGCCGGAGGAAACCCATGCAAGCATAGAGAGAGAGCAATAACACACATTTACAAAATAAGGATTTTAAATATGGATTGAATTATCCACAGTAAGACAGCTGATGTTTAAGTGAAAGAAATAGCGTGTTTGTACCGGTACCTGCAACTGGGACTGACTGATCGTTTACATAAAAATATAATTCCAAAATTGATTTCACTTTAAAGCCAATAGTGACCTTTCATATATTCACATAAGGTACTTATATTTTCCAGTTCAATACTGAGTGCTCTAATGTGGTACATGTGGCCAGCTGTGAAAGTAAGCAAGGGACATGAACAAGACTGGATCGATTAGTTGCCGTTCTCAGTAGTCATGTGATCCAATCTTTAAACCACTTTAAACACAAGCACAATTAACCAACATTAGACAGCCTTGTGTATTTTTTATTTTTATTATAGAGGATTTTTTTGGTTAAATATAAGGCATCAAGTTGCAAACATTAAAATGGGTCTATATATGCATTCTTTTATATAATCCACAATATGAACATATTTACAATAGTTTATTGATAAACTTCTCCTCTCCTGTAGTTGTCAATGACACACGCAGCCATTGTCTCATAAATAGCAAAGCAGCAAAAATAATGGCACCTCCATCTTTTAATTTGCTGTATTCATAGCTGTTTGTAGTACATTTTAAACTATTGCAATGTATTGCATTATAGCATTATAGTTTTGCAATGTATTGCATTATTGCATTATAGTATTGCAATGTTTTCCATTATAGCATTATAGTATTGCAATGTATTCCATTATAGCATTATAGTATTGCAATGTATTCCATTATAGCATTATAGTATTGCAATGTATTCCATTATTGCATTATAGTATTGCAATGTATTCCATTATTGCATTATAGTATTGCAATGTATTGCATTATAACATTTTAGTATTGCAATGTATTGCATTATAGCATTATAGTATTGCAATGTATTGCATTATAGCATTATAGTATTGCAATGTATTGCATTATAGTATTGCATTATAGCATTATAGTATTGCAATGTATTGCATTATAGCATTATAGTATTGCAATGTATTGCATTATAGCATGAAATGCTGTATCATAACTACTAGTATTAGTACTAGTATTAGTACTTTGTCTTGCACATCGTAAGTCACAAGTCACAAAGATACATTATTAGGTTGTGTCATACTTTATTTGGATGTCTTAGGAAAGTTTAAAGGACAGGAGCTGTCCAGTTGAGGAGTGCTGAACACACACACACACACACACACACCTCCTACTATGGTGCTTAAAGACAACTGGAAAGGACATGTGTCATGAAATAGCTATAGGTTCGATTTTTCTAAGGTCTACTAGATCCCAAAGAAGACCTTTCTGGCCGTCATTACGTACACAGTAGGCAATGGTTGCTCTGTGTGTGTGTGTGTCAGGCAGAGCAGGGTCACTGATGAAGACGAATGAGGGGTACAGGCACCAGCCAGACAGCAAGGCAAATGTGAAGACTCTTATACACACATGCACACACAAGTCTGGACTTTTTATTTGTCGTCATTGAACTAGAAAAATAGCTGCTGTTATTGTCAAGTCATAGCTAACAGGAGAGAAAAAAAACCACACTGAACACATCACACACACACAACCCCCCCAAGTTGGAAAGTGGACTTTACTCAAAAATACTATCTCGTGCTGGCAGTGACTAGCAATTATGATGGATGACAGGAACACTTCCATTTATCTAAAAGCCTCTCAGGAGAAAAAGTGTATCCACATGGAAGCTTTAATAAATCCAGGTCAGCCTCAAACCTTGTTTGTTTAAAAAAAAAAAAGTTCTGGCAAGAAAAGTCCCTTCATCCTTCAATGCACCCATGGCTTTATCTCCCAGTACATAAACTTGTATGGTGACTATCTCAGATTTTCTCTCTCTCTCTCTCTCTCTCTCTCTCTCTCTCTCTCTCTCTCTGTGTCTCTGGACTATAAATAATTTACATGATTTCCTGTCAGTGATGATAAGGGGAAAAAAATCTTATTTTAATAGTCAAATAACAAATTCGGTCATGTCTGTGTATTTAATGAGCCTGACACTTTCTTACTGCAGAAGCCATGTTTGTTTTCACCACTTTGTGAATAAGAGTGAATAATCTTAAAGCGGTGTATTGACAAGAACCTTATGAGATAATGCACATTGCTACACATGGGTCAGGGCACAATACATCATGATGTACTGCAATCAATATATATTACAGTCATGTCATCTTTGCTTCTGAGACAACAGCCATATGTAACAGTGAGAGATACCGTAGCCAAGGAGGAAGTCGATACACACTAAAGATTTTAATTCAATATTAACATAAATCAGAGTAAAATATAATGGGAAGTGGGAAGTGGTGGCTTGGTGGTTTAGATGTTGGATTACTACCAGAAAGACCGGGGTTTGATTCCCAGAACCACCAAGGCTGAGCAAGGCCCTTAACCCCCGATTGCTCATTTGTAAGGCGCTCTGGATAAGGGCGTCTGCCAAATGCTGTAATTGTCATTATAATTGAAATATATGTTGATGGTACAGTGTTAGAATATCAGTACACTGGCTGGCATCTTGGTGTAGTGGGTTAAGGCACTGGCACCTACAGTGACATTGGCTTGGTCACTTTCGGACTCGCCCTTTTCTCTTACTATCTCCTCAATTTAATCTCTGTCCGTCCTAGAAATAAACACAAAGAATTCCCAAAGAATAACATTTTTTTAAAAATCAATAGGAATGAATGTGTGTGTGAATGGTTGTTTGTCTGTGTTGCCCTGAGATGGACTGGCGTCCCGTACAGGGTGAGATACAGGTGTACATAATTGATATTTTTAAACAGCCCTATCGCGGTGGCGTAGTGGATAGCACTGTCGCCTCACAACAAGAAGGTCCCAGGTTCGGGCCGGGATCTTTCTGTGCAGAGTTTGCATGCATCTCTCTGCGCTCGTGTGGGCTTCCTCCGAGTGCTCCAGTTTCCTCCCACAGTCCAAAAACATGTAGATTAGGTGGATTGGTGATTGTAAATTGTCCA
>JAOTRA010000006.1:1622688-1643321 GCA_026260255.1 Pseudolaguvia tuberculata | reverse complement strand
GGTGGATTGGTGATTGTAAATTGTCCATAGGAGTGAATGTGTGTGTGAATAGTTGTTTGTCTATGTGTTGCCCTGAGGGGTCCAGGGTGTATCCCTACCTCTCGCCCTATGTGTGTTGGGATAGGCGCAGCAGACTCCCCGTGACCCCGGATTCGGGAATAAGCGGGTAAGATGAATGAATGAATGAATGAATGAATGAATGAATATAGAAGGGATTGACTGACATAGTATGCTTTAGAAAAATGTATTATTTAAAATATTTAGTGCAGAAATGGAAGTACTTTCACTGACTGTAATAGCAATCATGTAGGTCCCTATCCTATCTTTCAGTTATTTAAGTTTGAGGGTCTATGCTCTTATTTTAATAATGCATCTGCGAATGTGTTATTGATTGCTCATGTCTGTCTCAGCATCCTCTCTCGTAAATTATTTCTTTTCTATCTTGCATGCTTATTGTAACCCTTATGAATAAAATATTTCTTAGTCAAATGACTGTCATGAATATTCTCTTTTGTTAGCCAGTGTTCAGGGTTAATAAGGTTTAATAAGAGGTCATACTACACACTTAGCAAATGAACAATGGGGATCCACAGCCCACGCAGATTCTAAAGCTTTTATTAATCATGTTTTTATGTAGTTTGTGGATAAAATGGTGTCTAATTTGTAAAGTAGTCTGAAAGCAAATTTGGTCCGGTTGATAGTTATGGTTGGGATGCAACGACTGGGACAGACGAAAGGAGTAACAATAAAACTAATTCTGCAAATCTCTCTTTCTCTCTCTCTCTCTCCCTCTCTCTCTTGTCTGTTTATATCTTTTGCTTTGGTCTGTAGCCTGGTGTGTCTAAATCTGTTTTGCCATTTGCCTAATTTTTTAGTATCGACGTAGCTTTTTATCTTTGCTGGTTACCCCACCTTTCACCTCCAATACTCTCATGTATTGGACTAGTTGCCCATTTTGTTTCAACATAGTTGATCAAACATGGCGTGTACATAGCCAATAGAAATACTCTTAGCACTTCTCTTTGATCAGTCAGTATATATGTCACTGGGAATAGAATGTCGGTGAAGAAGCCCCAGATAAAGGCGGAAGGCTGCAGTCGATTGATTACACTTATTGGAAAAGGCTAAAAGTAGATACCGTTAGATGTGTGCCATTCAGAACGGATTATGCTAATGGAGCTTGACATTTTCTCCTTCCTCCCTTTCTGCCCCAATGACTCAACGTGCAGACGGTCACGTCTCTCCAGAACCTTTGCTAATGAAAACCCTACCACTTTGACTGTGAAACTGAGGTGAGCAGGATACATTTAAATTGATGATGAACAAGCATCTATGCTCTTTGTCAGATAGAGTCCATTACCTAATGATGCTGTGCTCCCATCTGTCTCGCGTTAGACACAGAGGTCCTCTTGCCTTTTGAGCACTGAGATTTAGAATCCTTTTTTTCTCCACAGCAAGAACGAAAGTGATGCATGAAAAATGCAGTGTCTTCAGCATAAAAAAAATCGATAACACACTACAATAATATATTTCAGCAATATCCACTGAGGAAGCACAGCATATACTAGAAGGCTTCATTTAGTAATAGTTACGTTATGAGATAAATCATTGTTATTATCTGTGGCATAGTGGTTAGCGCAGTCGCCTCACAACAAGGTCCCGGTTCGATTCCCGGCCCGGGGATCTTTCTTTGCAGAGTTTGCATGTTCTCCTTACGATTGCATGGGTTTCCTCTAAGTACTCCGGTTTCCTCCGACAGTCCAAAAACATTAGGTCCATTGGTGATTTCTAAATTATTCATAGGAGTGAATGTGTGTGTAAATGTTGTTTGTTGCCCTGAGATGGACTGGTGACCTGTCCAGGGTGTTTTCACGCCTCTCGCCCTATGTGAGCTGGGATAGGCAACAGCAGACATCGAATTAGGGTATAAGCGGGTAAGAAAATGAATGAATGACTTATCTAATTATAATGAAGACTATCTAAATATTTGCCCTTTAACCTTGCTCAAAGGTTACAGAATCCAACTACTGATTGATTATATGATACTGTTCCTGAAAACCAGATCCCCCTGGAGTCTATGCACCACAAGAATATTGTCTGAATGCACATTGGTTTTTTGTTACAGTGCAAGGTTATCAGACACCAGATGCACTGCATCAGCACTTTTTCTCGGTGTCTGCGCACTCTCTATCGTAATGCGGCGTCCAACTGCAGTAACCGCTAAAACCCATCGGGAATGACATTAGAAGTAGCTTACTGTACTTACAGTTCTACCATTCATTCATTCCAAAGTGAACCCACTGAAGTTACTAGTGAAGAATAGTGTGAATAGGGTGACGTGTAAGCCATCCCGTGCGAGTGTATTTGGGTGTGATACCGTGTAGCATGTGTGCTTTTCTGCCGTCTCTAGTCTAGATCGTTAAATGCTTTGTAACACGTTGTCTTAAATGCTGCAGCCTATGCAACAACGGTTAAGACGCACCTTGAAACAGGTCCACACCTTCTAACACGTCCTTTCGTCCTTTGTCTAGTTACATTGTGTGATTTGATAGCTTTTCTTTTCTTTTCTTTTGACATGGAGTAGCAATGTCTGCATTTTTGTATGATGATTTCATTATTATTTTTTTAGAACCTGAAAGCCAACCCTTCTACTACGACAGGAGATAAATCTCTCACTTTTCTTTTTTCCCGTCCTCACCTTACGCCTAGTAATATATTCCGGAGCCTCTGCAGTGTGGAGAAAACCTCTTGAGGCTAGAAAAAAAGTACATCTTGAGAAAGTAGATGATCAGATATCAATGAGGATGGATCTGCTGCATCATTCACCATTAAGCAGGACGATGAGTTTGCACAGGCTCAGTCAGCCTGCAGAGAAACATTAGCAGGAGTTGCAGTGCTGCAGTGGAAGATTACAGAAACTGCTTTAATGCAGTCTTTCTCACACACACACACACACACACACACACACACACACACCGACTCCCTTTCACTCCTAACTTCATTTTCTGTCCATTTTTTTTTTTATTTTCTGACCCAGCACTTTTACATTTTGTAGGTTAGGCGCAATTTCCGGTTTCCTTACCCATTTTTCTCCATTGTTTTGTCCCTCCTTCTCTCTCTCTCTCTCTCTCTCTCTCTCTCTCTCTCTCCCTCTCTCTCATCCCACATCTCTGAGTGCCACACCTTGCAGGGTCTGCAACTCTTTTGTGCACTGCCCCCCCTCCCCTCCCCTCCCCCTTTTCTCCTGCAGTGCTAACTATAGCATACAGCGGTGCATTAAGTGGCCACAAGAACCGTCGCCGCTCCGATCCTTTGTTACGTCATAAATCCTTTCCATCGCCACTCCAACACCTTTCTCAGGAACCAGGGACTGCAGCATAGCGGCTACAAGTTAACGTTTAATGTCAAAAAAGGATAGAAAGTGAAGGGTTTTCAGGATATGCTGCAGATTCCACCCACTCTGCTTGTCTCTTTTTGTGATTTATGGACACTTTATCTTCTATACGAAGCTGTGGTGTAAATGATGCAACCCAACATGTGACTTACCTGATTTTGCTTTGTCGTATCATAATGTCTGACCCGATTACATTATCTATTTAACTTAAGTGGCTTAGAAGATAGTAAATCAGAGTTTAATGGCTTCTTTACTAAGCTAGCTAGATCATATGGGTGGGAGGGAGTTGTATAGCTCTCTTCCTGGTAATAATTCACATAGTTTAATTGCGCTTCACAATATATTAATTATGATGGGGTGTGGTGCCACCTGACACAAAAGACAATTACTATTATTACCCCAAAGAATAAAAGAAAAGTTTATTCCAATTACAATAATTAATTACAGTAAATCATTCTTATTATTCATTTATTTTCGCACTTACGGCGCAATAGTGTATTGGTTAGCACGGTTGCCTCACGGCAAGGTCGACTCACTGCATTCGATTCCTGCATGTTTTACCCCATGTGTGGGGTTTCTCCGGGTACACCGGCTTGCAAAAACATGTGCATTAGGTTGATTCTAAATTGTCCATAGGAGTGTGTGTGTGTGTGTGTGTGTGTGTGTGTGTGTGTGTGTAGATGTTTCTGTATGTGTGGCCCTGTTCACACATGTTCACCTGTCCATCATGTACCCTTGTCTGTGGCCCTAAGTGCCCTGTGTCCCCGAATTAGGGAATAATTGAATTAAAAGATGAATGGATGAACTTAAAATTTGTAAAGTAAAATGTTATAAAGTTTTTTCAGCTTTTTATTCTGATGGTTGAACTGATGGAAATTCCTTTAGACAATGGGGTCCAGTGTACATTTACAGCATTTGCCAGATGCTTTTATCCAGAGCGACATACATTTGATCTCTTTTTATACAAATGAGCAATTGGGGGTTAAGGGTCTTGTTCAAGAAGCCACAATGGTTGCTTGTTGAAGGTGGGAATCGAACCCCTGTCTTTTTGGTATCAGTCCAACACGTTATCCACTAATCCACCATTTCCCCTGATGTGATGAGTATTTGTTTTGTTTTTTTAACAATTGTACTTATTTTAATATGTTGACCGTCATTTAAAAAAGCTGCTGTTGTAAGGAATAAACATTTTATACAAAAATAATAAAAGCATCTTTGCATCTGATAAATGAGTTTGCTTTATTAGAAAACGAGAAATAGCCATCTACATATGAACATATACAGCATTTAGCAGACGCTCTAATCCGGAGCGACGTACAAAAGTTCTCTGAGTCACATGATTGAACAGCTCAATGGTGATACATTAAATCATAAATCAAAGTGTAACAATCCACAAATGTTCAAAAGCATTAGCATCCTAATGGGGGCGATGTGTGTTAGTGGTTAGCACAGTCGCGTCACAACAAAAAGGTCCCGGGTGCAATAATCACTCCGCCCGCATATAGCATTACATTCCATCAGATCCACTAGCAGTGCGCAACTTGTTCCACCATCTCTTAGGACTCAAGACCGGTCTGCCTCAAGACTTTTCTCTGTTCAGGTACCAAGATGATCAGTTAGAATTCTGTGCAGAGTTTGCATGTTCTCTCCGCACTTGCATGGGTTTTCTCTGGGTACTCTGGTTTCCTCCCACAGTCCAAAATGAGGTTGATTTGGTGAGTCTATATTGCCACCAAATACTGTGATTGTGAGTGTGGTTAAAGTGTAGGACTATTACCTGGAAGATCAGGGTTTGATTTCCATGCACCACCATGGGCACCTAAGCAAGGCTATTAACCAACCCCAATAGTTCAGTTGTATAAGAGATAAATGGGAGTCGCTTTGGATAAGGATGTCTGCCTTATTATTGTTGGTGTTGGACCTCCGGGTTGTGTAACACATCGATGCAGCTAACTATCGCAATATTTCTTTCACAATAATGTCTCTCTGATATAGATAATTATTTAAATTGTATTTTAAGCTGATTTTATGTTTGTTTCTATTTCTCCCCTCACTCTTGTAGTTGTCCCTGACACATATGGCTATTTTCAACTTTTACATTGTTTTATTTAGATTGTATTGTATTACAATATATTGTATGGTACCCTATGTATCATGTATATATTAAAACATATCGTATCGTGAGGCCCTCACCAGGAACTACTGTGTCATGCAGATTTGTATACTAGATAATAAGATTGGACAATAGGTTTATTATTATACTAATCAATCTTACCCGATGCAGAACCCCCCCCCCCTTTTTCCCCATCATTTTTAATCCTATAGTTGAGTATGAATCCTAAGAATGTTCATCAACAGAAGAAGCTATACGGTTTATTTGGGTATCTCCTTGTCTTAATCCTTTTAGCCTCACGTTATACACAAAAAAGGCACAAATCCATGTACCTTAAAGTAGCTTGCTTGCATTGATTTCTCCTAGTGTTAATCTGGGAAGCAGGAGCTGCAGGGAAGGCTCAAGTGGCATGTGAGGGAAGAGAGATCGAGACACAGATACTGGTGCCGTGACAGCATACATTACCATGTACCAGAGCATTAGTGATTCCCCCCCCCACACACACACACACTTTAATAGATCATCTTTTTTTGTCTGTGTAGGCTACTTGGATTGTTGTTGTAGTGCAAAGGTCTGTTTGCATCAGTTGCCAGAAAGCTGATCAATACACAGCGAATGCTAGAGTCGTAGCATTTCCAAGTTAAACATTCAAAAGGTCCTTTTTAGCATCTTTGTTAAATAATAAAACACTTCCTGCTGTAATTTACCAGCAGACTGTAATTATACAGCTGGTCTTTCCTGTTTCCGTTACACAGAAAAATCCTCAGAATGGATTTAACACTTTCATGGCGCACTGTTGCTGTCTCGGTTCACACTTATCACACTTTCTTATTTCTGGTAAAACCTCTCAACAACACACAGTAAGATGTACTTCCTAATAATTCATTCATGTTTTTGGACTGTGGGAGTACCCGGAGGAAACCCATGCAATTGCGGGGAGAGAACATGCAAACTCCATACAGAAAGATCTCCGGCCCGGGAATCAAACCCAGGACCTTCTTGATGTGATTCGATCGTTCTATTCACTACGCCACCGCAGCGCCCCCTAATAATAATAATAATAATAATAATAATAATAATACAAATAATAATAATAGAATAGACTACAAATTAAAAAGAATGGCATCAGTGAGGGAGAGAGAGGATTCTGAATCTGAATATTGTTGAGAAAGAACAACCAACCACCAGCACATCAATCACAATCAACGGAAATACATTTTAGATGTAATTATTATTGATTTGCTGGTTTAGGTTAAGTAATTGGATGTAATTGATAGTCTTAATTGACTTCAACTTAAAAGTGTTTGTTAAGCTGGGTTTTTTTTTTTTTAAAGAAGAATTACTACAAATATTTTGCCTGTCACCTCACAGAAGGTCCCCGCGATCTTTCTGCGCAAAGCTTGCATTGGTTTTCTTCAGGTACACTGATTTCTTCCCACAGTCCAAATACATGTACTTTAAGTTGATTAGTGATTCTAAATTGTCTATAGGAGTGTATGCGTTTGGTGTGTGTGTGGTGGTTTGTCTATGTGTCGCTGCGATGGACTGACAACCGGACGGGCGATTAAGTATCTCTGATCAGGATACGGATTGTCATGTAACTGGCCTCTAATTTCACCGTGTGAAAAAAAAATGTATTCTACTATCAAATTTAGCTGTTACTCTACATAAATATAACATCGTTTTGCAAAAACTAGGAAAAGGAGGTTTTCTCAGGAAGTTGTTTCCTTATAAGGCTTTGAACACAAACCTTTTGCACAAACAGTACCCACACATGCTACAGCTTGGAGCCGGTTTCTCTGTTGCTCAAGAGGTGTGGGAAGCAGTTCGTACAGAGTCACTATAGATTCTTCTACAAACATATGCTCTGGCCTTGCCTTGCTGGCACTGACTGACACTGTGTGATATGAATCATCTGATGGTTCTGTTGGGATGTAGTAGTGGCAGCATAGTAGCTTCAGATGAAGACCTGGACTCAAGTCTACCACTGTTGGGTCCTTGAGAAAGACCCTTAAACCCTTCCTACTCCAGGGGGCGCTGTACAATAGCTGACCTTGCGCTCTGACCCACAACTTACAAAGATGGGATATGCGAAGAATAACATTTCACTATATACTGTTATACTGTATATAATCCTGTATGTGACAAATAAATTGACTTTAAAGACTGGACTGTATATATTAACTGCAATAGAACTGCTGCCTCACTAAATCAGAAGCAGAGGAGGAGCAGGAGGAGGTTAGTGTTGCAACACGCCATATGTGTTTCTTTTTCACTAGTGCAAAAATAGTTCAATGTATCCAAACCTATCAAGGATTAAATAAGAAAAAAAACACTTTTCATCCCTGCTGCACTGAAACTCAAAACCTGACTGCCTGCTTTAAGGCGTGACAGCTTTCACCCTTGACTTGCCTAGTACGCTAACCCTAAATTTAATCAGTTGGAGTGATGTTCTATCTGCTACGTTCTGGCTTTTTGAGTTTCGGGGTTTAGTAAAGACTTTTTCATTCAACTGCGGCGTCTTAAAAGTAGGCAGCCCTGCTTTGACCACATTGAAGCACATTCAGATGTGAACTGAATGATTTGGATGCTCTGTCCCTCATCCTGAAAAGTCCCCATATTCCCTGCTGGCATGTTGGCAGTTTTACTTTGTTTAAGTGTCTATCAATTGAAACCCAAGAAGCCAAAAGCTTAGCGTTAACTGAATAGTCTTTGTTTTAGACTTTTTTACTTTGATTCCATTGCTTGTCACTCCACTCCTTTACCTCTCTAGTGCTGGTAACTCATCTCATTGTTTTTCCTCTTTTTATGTGTTGTTTTGAGATTTCGACATATGCTAATGTATTTTGAGTGCTTTCGCCCCTTCTGGAGCCAAATAATGCTTGACTGATGATCCGTGGCAGCTTCAGATTTCTGATCTTGTAGGTTTAATGGGGAAGAAACACAACAATCAGATTAGAGAGACAAAAGCGATCTGTTGCACTGTCAATTATTTAACTGGTATAGGTTGTCAAGAACAACAGAGGTATGGATCATAGCGACCGAATTGCATTTAACTCGATGGTGATGTCCACCACCTCGTTGGTTACCTGACAAAGTTTCTGACCTATGATTTCACTCTGGCATCTCAATTGTAATCTCTAAGCTAACTGAATTATCTCTCAGGAAGGAGACACCGTGTTGCTGTGTCTGTTCAGAACATTTAGTCGTTCTATTTTTCTGATCACGGACACATTAAGGTTTTAAAATAACAGCTTTGATTAATGTATGCCAGTTAAAGAGGATACTGATGTTCTTCTACACATTCTTGCTGGAATGAATCCGGTCGTAAACCTTGTGTTTTATTGATCAATTATTATGTGAAGTCACACAGCCAGTGACTGAGCAGCTGCCAATGAAAAGATTCAGCATCTGATTAAGGCTACGGCACGGCAGTATAACTTATCTTGACCATTTGAGATGCCGCATCGTCTTGCCTAAATCTGGTGACAGGGGAAGAGCCAGACATACTGCTTTACTGCTCTATGCATAAATATTTGCCTTTTTTTGGCTAAGGAAGAAACTTGTTTATTTGCATGTAGCGTTGTGACGTCTCTGCTTGCGCAAAGCTGCATTATAACCACGTGAACGTGCCTCTGCCAGGTGTGACGTGTGTGGGAGGTAGAGAGCAGAAGCAGGAAGGGCTTGTTTAAAAATGTTGAGCATCGAGCTTCCACGCTGGTTCGGGTCAGTATCGGGTAGACTTTGCTCAGGAGTTTTTATCCCTACTAAGGAAAGCGTTGCCAGGGTTGAAGCAATGCGGCTCCATTTGTCCAGATCCGACCAAAACGTTACAGGTAAATTGTTTTACAGCTTCGCCATCGTTTTCCTTAGTACCTTAGCTTTTCATGTGTTGGCATGCCTAAGTCTATCTAGCATCTTCAGATGCTAGTATTATTCAAACTTTACTAAAACTAAAAACTTTGAGATCTTAAGAACAAATCCAGTTGCAAAATTATAGTTTTTAACGTGGTTTTAGCTCAGCAAAAGGTTCTTAAGCAAAATGCTTAAGAATTGCTTATACTGGAAGATATTGCTAATATAATATTCAAGGAAGAGAGATCTGGAATTCAAGGTAAGCAGTACTGTATTGATTGATTTGGCTGCATCAATAAACTATAAAACCATGTCAGTGTAGCCGTTGTCTTCTCATATTTCTCGAATATTCAGCAATCTATTTGGCAACAATGAAGGACACTGGGATGAAACACAACGGGGGGGGGTCATTTTCTGCAGTGTCCTTGTAGATGAACTAGCAGATCGGGTATCAAAGCAAGTGCTCTGCTCAGTAAGACAGGATGACCTCCTTGACCTAAGGTCTGACATTTTTGATCCCAGAACTGAATGAACTAAAAAAAAAATCTTAATGTTTGTTTTCTGAGCACTAAGTTGATTCATCTCTTTCTTCAGTGCCCATCAGCACCACAGCATCAGCCAAGACGTCTAGTCATATGACGCGTTGCAAAGAAGAGGAGAGGAGCTACTGCGTGAACGGGGGCGAATGCTTAACCGTGAATGTCACACACAACAGCACCAAACACCTGTGCAGGTAAGGAGAAAGAATTAAAATGATTACGCATAAAGGAAACGGGCTGATGCAAGACCGCACAATACATTTTGCTTACATAATTGAGAATAATGCTATTCTACATGCTGTTGTTATTATTGAGACCTTAGTCATTTTTTTTTTAGAAATGGAACAATGAAGAATCTGTTGGTAGTAAAAAATAAAAATAATAAACATCGGGAAGTTACTGGCATGATCCGGGTTTTTCCAGAATAAGTCCCACCAAGAAGGAAAGAAGATAATTCCACGGGTTGAAACATTCCGTGTTGGGTTTAAAAGTAAGGAAAATAGACTGGAAGAACAGGAAGGACCTGCTGTAGAAGTAGCAGGTGAAGAACAAAAACAAGTTCTGCTGTTATACTGTATAGCTGTAGGGAAGATTTCAGCGTTATATGTGGGATTTTAAGCCATTTCAGACAAAACGATTGCAATGACATTAAAGAAATATGAATTAAGAGAGTGCCGTCTGATCCATTAGCAGCATTAAGAAAAAGCTCTGATGACTCGACGACAAAGATGCTCTGCATTGCCAAGGAGACACTTTGGCTTGTGGCCTTCCAATACATAAGACTTTAAGTCCACCGAGTGACTGCATTTAATATTAAATACTTCAGTGACTAAGCAGAAAATCACTGCAGCCGTTCTGCAAACACTGCAGGACCAGGCGGACAAGAAGTAAAGCATGTCTTCCTCAGTCATTCATTTTTCATCTGTCTGTCTCTCTCTCTCTTTTTTTTTTTTTCTTCCTGCCTGTATGTCTATACAGTGCGGAAGCAAGCTGGCTGCTGGATCTCCAGGGATCAGAGAGTGCTGAGATCTCAATAGTCATAAACATATTAGGAGATAATCTCTGACACAGAGGATGTGTTAAGTAAAAAAAAAAAAAAAAATCCTGCAGCCATCCATTTACTTTACTCTTCTATAATCATGTCACAACTAAATGAATGATGTATTACAAAATACTTTTATTCGTTCTCAGCGTTTCTCATCCGTCAATTATTGTATTCTTTCTTTGTCACTCTCTGCTGAGAGACTCAGTTGTCCCAGCTGTTAAGACCCTGTAATAGATTCCACAGCTGGAATGACTTGGCGGTTGTGCCAGTCACGCTACTAGATTCCCTTTATCAGAGCTTTAGAAAGCTAGACTCTGTCATCAGAGAGCAGATGGTCAACCAAAAAAGCTCCGGCCTTGGCATATAACTCCACTTTTAATGTACCTAAACTTTAAACAGGAAATGCGTTTATTCGCTGACAAGCAGCCACTTTTCACTACCTAGTTTTATCTCAGACATTAGCGCTGTGCATTAGCAAGATGCATATTGTACCTATTGTTGCAATAATTGCAATACTTAGTGAAAATAAGATGGTATTCATTCATTATTATTCCCTAATTCGGGGTCACGGGGGGTCTGCTGGTGCACATAGGGCAAAAGGCAGGGGTACACCCTGGACGGGTCGCCAGTCCATCTCAGGGCAACACATAGACAAACAACCATTCACACACACATGCACTCCTATGGACAATTTACAATCACCAATCCACCCCATCTGCATGTTTTTGGACTATGGGATTAAACCGGAGTACCCGGAGGAAACCCATGCAGAAAATGCAAACTCCGCACAGAAAGGAATCTGGATCTTGTTGTTGTGGGGCGACCGTGTTATCCACTACGCCAACGCGCCGCCCCTATAAATTAGTATGAAAAATCTAAAACAAACAGCTACAAATAGAACAAATACATCTGTTTATGCTTCTGATACAATGACCGTACGTGTACGTGACACCCACAGGAGCAGAGGAGTAAGTGTTCCGACACACACAATAAACGTAAATCAATTAAAAATGTCATTCAAAAATGTATGGATAGTATAGGTTCGAATATAAGCAATATTTTTACACAGCACTTCTCCAGCACCATTTAAGACATGTGACATATTTATCATGCTTGCTGATGTCAGTATTTTCAGATGTGCTCATCCCCTCTCACCCATCACCCCCCATCCCCTTTCTCAGGTGCCTTCCAGGATTCACAGGGATCCGCTGTGAAATCAAAGAACCTGTCAGAGTCTCAAACCAAGAACGTATGTGCAGCCACTGAACCTCCTCAAGTGCATGCTGCATAGCTGGTGTTTATGCTTTCGTCTCTCCTCCTACCATTACCCTAATCACAGTCTCCATAACCCATAACTGGCCATCTGTCCCCTTCATTAGATGTGGACAGGTGTGGAAATGTGTGGCACAGACCACTTCAACAACTAATCACTGTTCTTGCTTACGTGAAGCAAGCATCAAAACGGGCTAATGCCATCTCCATTGGAGGACATTTGGACCAGTTCCTGATGCAGATTTGTTCGCATGGTTATGATACTGCATTCTGATTTGTTGAATCCTTCAGTTGTGATTTTTATTATTTGGGTTTTTGGGGGTTTTTTTTGTTTCTCTGAAATTAATCTGAAACCAATCAAGTTACCTTTTTTTTTTGGGACTGTGATTTGGCCAATAGTTGGGAAGAGTGTGTTTCAACAAACATTTGATAATGTTTGTAACACATTTTGCAGAGAACACCAGAAATGCACATGGGCACGGGGAGAACTTTTGGGTATCCACTCACTTCCTTTCTCTCTTTTCTCTTCTCTCTTCTCTCTATGACTTTTTTGTTTCCCTCTCAGGTGCCCAAATGAGTTTACTGGTGATCGCTGCCAAAACTACGTAATGGCCAGCTTCTACAGTACGTCTATTTCTTTTTCCGGTCTGCGCTTGGATTGAAGCATGCTCAATCAACGCTTTTCTCCTATTGCTTTGTTTTGGTTTTTTCCTAATAGACAGTTCAGGGTGTTTTTGTGCTATTTTGTGGGATTATGTTGTACATCCTTAACCGTACCTAATCCTTGCATGTTTAGCATTTTTAACCTAGTTTTGTTATGCTGGAATATTTAATTTAAATACAGATGAAGTAAAATATTTTCATATTCACAGCCTTCCCAGAGAAGCAAAGGAGCCTTTTGCCAATTTATGCAATGAAAGGTTTTTTTTGTTGAATCCACAGAAATTAAAAAATTAAAAACCATCAATGCTGAAGATATAACTAATAACCAGACAAGCCTTTGCACCAAAACGTATATGGTTTCTTAGAAGTATATATCACCGAAAAACACTAGCGCAGGGGTCTCCAAACTCTGTCCTACATACCTCGATTCAACACACATACCTCTACGTTTCAAGAATACCTACAAAGATCTTGATTATTTGGTTCAGGTGTGTTTGATAAGGGCTGGAACTAAACTCTGCAGGACACCAGCCCTTCAGGACCGAGTTTGGAGACCCCTGCACTAGAGGATTGTGTCTGTGAGTGATGACATTAAATACAAACTCACTTGAACCCAAACCGTAGATAAGATCATCTTTAGCAATCACATTCTTTTCTAATGAGAAGGGGAAAAAAAACAAAACAGTAAACCATTAACGTTGCATTTGTTCATACGTCTTCAGTTCTTAAAATTGTTCAAATAGCCGTTTTCTGGATTGATAAAGATTGTTCTTATTTCTATACCTCAGAATGATACATGGGGTGTTGGACCAGAACCAGCAGTGCTATAGGACTAGGAGGGGATTAATAGGTGTAAATCTCCATTAACTGCCAGTTTTCTGGTTGAGCATCGTACCCGCGTTCATATATCAATCTGGGTTGGTAATTATTTTAGAGCCTCCCCTGTTAAGTTGCCAATAACAATTATTTTGCAAATCAATCACTATTATCTTTATGTCTACTGCTTGAGATAATAGAAGTCAAATTATTATGCAGGAAATAAATGCAGGAAGTAAAGCAGCCAATCATGTGGCAGCTGTGTAGTGAATAAATCACACAGATACCAAATCGATGGCTTGAATTAATCCTCACGGCAAAGCGTTAGAATTAGCAATAAATGTGCTGTTGGTGAGAAAATCTTTGCTTAATAGAAAGTTCCAGATTCACAAATCAGGGAAATAGTTAGCATTAGCTGCATGATAAATATGATATGCTAATACATATGTTTGTATTAGGGACTATAAAAATTTGTCACCCTTTAAGTTGTCGCTTAGGGTTTCGATATTTTACTTGTATATTTTATTCTAACCAAATATTTCCAAATAATGGCCAAATAATGATACTATATTTTGAGCGTACATTATTTATGTATATATATATATAATTCTAATATTAAACTGGATCAAACTCACAGGAGGTCTACAATTACTCAGACAATCGGCTCAGTTTCCATAGCACAACACAAATAGGAAGTAGTAGCCTAGTGGTTGCACTAATACCAAAAAGACCGGGGTTCGATTCCCACCTTACATCCCTTAACCCATAATTGCTCAGTTGTACAAAAAGATACTAAATGTAAAAGAGCATCCGCCAAATGCCAAACTGTAACAATTGGTGGACTGGGTACAACATCAGATTATATCCGGCTCCACTTCCAAAAATCTGAGGCTAAACTGGGCACAGACTCCCAGATATGAAATGTTGTTATAGGGTCTGTATGAATGACTGAACCTGTAGAAATGGCATGGCTTTAAAATAAACTAAAGGGGAAAAAAAAACAGTAAAAGCTTTTCATTTTGATTGTGGTGTCTCGTGGTTTCATCTCACTGGACAGTTGACAATAGTGTAAATGAGTGAACAATGCATGTTCCTAACAGCATGAACGTGGTGGTGGTGGTGTTATCAACGCTCCTATTCTACGGACTAGGGCCAATCTGTGTCACGATGCAAGCACAATGATGTTTGCATGTGCATGCTGTTGTACTGAATTGATAACTAACTTATGACAGGCAGCTATAAAACTTGTCTTGTAATATATGGAATCGGTTATGAGACGTGACTTGCTGGACAATGTATTGTTAAGATAAAAGATGCTTAGGCGTGTAGGTTTCTAGTTTTGTGTTTTGTACTATTTGTGTAGCCAAGTGATCATTACAATATTATCACCTAAATTTCCAACCAACTGTAATTTCTTTCTTTTTTTGTCATCTTTTCTGCCTCGGCAGAACATCATGGGATTGAATTTATGGGTATGAAATGTTCCTTCCTTCTAGTTTGCAGACTTGTAGGATTTAGTAGCTTGAGCCTTTTTTTCCTTCAACTCTAGCCAGTTTCTTCTTTTGCTATTGAAGGGATCATACAGCCATAACAGATGTCATATCACTTCATATCACAATTATTCTGCACCCGTACCGCCCACATTTTTTTAATCCCAAACGTTTCGTTTAGCCAATACTTCCATTCTCGTATAGCGTAAACGCTGCATCAGCCATCGAGAGTGTACGGTATGCAGGGTGCATCAACACACACAGCCTGAAGGGCAGTAAAGGATATCCTCAATTATTCATGCAGTCCTCTGACATGTTCTGCTCAGGGGAAACACACACACACACACACACACTTACACTCCCAGTATTAGCTGAATTACTCTGCGTTTATGCTGTATGTGCAGATCCCTTCAGTCTTTGCTTTTCCTCTGCATCCCTCCAACCTTCGCATGTTGCACAAGTCATGGCGAAAATCTTCTTTCCATCATTCTTTTTCCTTTCTTCCCTATTCGTTCATCAGCCAATCTCATCCTGCATCCTCGTTTTGTTTTCTTTTCGATTTCCATCATTTAGTCTCCTACCCTTTAAACAAAGTACCTGCATTTTTTTTTCTAGACGTAGTAATGGCAGTTGTGTCATGTGCCTGTTTCAAAGGATGTTTACTACCAATAAACTAAACTAATACATTTGTTCTCTAGTAATCTTAAAATTTTTGGCAGCAGCATTTGCTCATAGAAGATCAAACATACTCTATACAGAGAGTATTTCAATCAATTTTCAATGTTATTGATATATACAATAGTTTATGACGCAATTGATACATGTAGCTTATCACATAATACAAGCCTAACAAAAACACTGTGATCAAACGCTGCTGCTTTTTTAAATCCTGGTCTGTGTGTGTGTGTGTGTGTGTGCGTGTGTGTGTGTATGTGCGTGTGAGTGTGTGAGAAAACCTGTAGCATTTGCGAGCCAAAGCAATCTATGATCAGAAGTTCTGCTGCTTCGGTTCTGCAGATGCTATTAAGTTTTCACAGACCTTATTAAA
The DNA here is from genome assembly GCA_026260255.1 of Pseudolaguvia tuberculata. Taxonomy (NCBI): domain Eukaryota; kingdom Metazoa; phylum Chordata; class Actinopteri; order Siluriformes; family Sisoridae; genus Pseudolaguvia; species Pseudolaguvia tuberculata. The sequence goes on along the minus strand of JAOTRA010000006.1, from coordinate 1,627,086 downwards.
TACAACCCTCAAGGTCTTAACATTTATTAACCCAAATGTATTTTTATAACTATGTGATTTCTCCGTCTGCTTCACTGGGAATTTATAAGGATGCGTTAAAAAAAAAAACGCATATAAAGTGACAACAAAACGTTTGTCCTTTTTATCCAGATGCATTCCCAGTGGGTTTGTTTTTTTTTTTAAATGTTTTATTTATTTGTGTCATTTGGGCAAATAAAATGAATTTATTTGCACGAATAGACCATGTATTTAAAATGATGGCATGGTGGGGTTGTAAAAAAAAAGCCTTGTGCTATTTTCCAGAAGCTGAGGAGCTCTATCAGAAACGCATATTAACAATAACAGGCATCTGCATCGCTCTCCTAGTTGTTGGCATCATGTGTGTCGTGGCCTACTGCAAAACAAAGTAATTCCATTTGCTATCGAAATTTACATTCTTTCTTTGTCTCTCTTTCTGTGTGTGTGTGTGTGTGTGTGTGTGTGTGTGTGTGTGTGTGTGTGTGTGTGTGTGTTTTTAATGTTTTACATATTATGAAGCATTTTTAAACCTTTTTGTCCGCTGAACAGAAAACAGAGGCAAAAGCTGCACGATCGCTTGCGGCAGAGTTTAAGAAAGCGTAACGCCATGACTGACGCAGGAAACGGCCCGCAGTACCCACAAAATCTCCAGCATCCACCACAAAGTCTGCAGCTTATTAATGTAAGCATTTGTATCCGGTGTAGTAATTTGTCTTTAGCATAGCGATTCCATCAATTACTTTTAAAAAAAGACTGAAAATTAGCCTATAATATGAAGGTTCTTGTAATAACTGAGCTGTAAACTAGTAGAAAGCGATTAGCTTGTACTCACATTCTATTGTTCTTCTTTCATTTTAGCAGTACACATCGAAAAATGTCCTCCCTGCTCAGCATGTAATCGAGAAGGAAACCGAAACGTCCTTTACCTTAAACCAGTACACATCACCTACTCAGCCCACCACTGCCGTGACTGCCAGCCTCAGCCAGTGGTACAGTGTCCTCTTCCTTTCCAATTGTTTAGATAGACTACAGACTGAAAAACTAAACTTTATACCAGAAAATTAGATATTAAATTATGTTATTTAAACTATGTGCATTTCAGAAAAAAGATGAAATGAGCTGTTTATTCATTATTCATTATTAAAAAATTATGATTATGGACAATTGCACAAGTGTGCCTAAACATCCGTCACAATGTTGGACCGGCACTAAGTTGTCTCTGTAGCATTATATTTATTTTTACTGGAACTAAGCGGCCCTAGGACTGCCCAGTAGTGTGAATATTTTGGATTAAATTCGTCTTTTTAATTGTTTTAATTGACATTATAGCTGGAGTAACACAAAACCAGAAAATGTGTCGTCTGATACTCGAGGGATTTCTGGGACGCAAAACAGCCGGAATGCCACTCCCAGCCACCGGGGGCGTCTGAATGCCACTGGAGGAGCCAGGGAAGGCAACCCCCATGTCAAAAACTCTAAAGAAACCACAGATCCATACAAAGACTCTCCATATAGTGAGAGGTAAAGTCAAGGCGACATTAATAACTGATTTTCTTGGTTATTTAATCTGACATTCTTCCTCAACCAGCAATTAGTTGTTTTTCAATGAACCGTCTCTTTCTCTAAGGTTTGTTTCGACTGCAACAACACCGACACGCCTCTCACCGGTAAAGCTGCTGTCCCCAGCAACGCCCTCCTCTCCTCACTCTGAAATATCAGCCCCTCTCACCAGCCTGGCAACCTCTATCCCTTCCATGGCGACAAGTCCACTGGGTGAAGAGGAACGCCCTTTGCTGTTCCTCACACCCCCACGGCTCAGAGAGAAATCAGAGTCTAACCGAGCCAAACAGCTTCGTAACTCTGCCCACTACAACCACGGCCTGGATGAGATGAGCCCTCCACCCAGCCCACTGCACCCCCAGGAGGACAAGCAGCATGAAGGCATGCAAGAGGAAAACCCTCCTGTAACCCTGTCTGTCCCTCACAGCCCGTCGACCACGCACAACTCTAAAAGAACAAAAGTCGGATCTCAGAACAGTCAGGATGAGCAAAGTGTAAGCAGTTCAGAAAGCAGCAGCTTCGAAAGCGAGACGGAGGAAGAACGCATGGCCGAGAACACACCCTTCCTCATACAGAACGCTGGGGTAACAGGCATGACCATGCTGGGGCTGGAACTGGTAGACAGCAGCAGGACTAACAGCGCACTGCACCTCTCCCCACAAGATGATCTACAGAGCAGGCTAGCCAGCGTAATGGCTAACCAAGATCCAATTGCTGTGTAAAGGTGAACATACCATAGAAAAAATACCTAAAAAGATACCTGTAAGATACTAAGATTAAACAGTAAACATTTATTTTCTATAAATTAAGTATTTGAGGGATATAAAAAATAACTTATTTTAGTTATTTAGTGCAAAAAAAAAAAAGGCTTTTATAAATTAAATGTGTATATAATGTGTTTGCTTCTTGGAAAAAAAAAAAAAGTGCCATTTGTTATATATGTTTGTATATATGGTCTCAGTATTTCAAAGGCAAAGAAAAAATATCAATTGTGCCTTTAATTTCAGCTTAAAGAACACTGCGTTATGACATACAAGCTATATATTTAGGACCTTGAGCCAGCAATCAGCACTGCTACAATTCACACTTGGCATATGATGTGTAAAACCCATAATACAAGTAGGAACGAGTGCAAAAAACAAAAGATCTCAAGGTATAAACCTAAATTAATATTCATTACTGTTGCAAGCAAGTAAGCAGGTTATTAATGCTCAACACTATCAATCTGAACTGGTAGCAGAGGAACGTTCTGTTTTATCCAGAAGAATTTGTCCAGGTTGAGAATAAATGAATATATGGCTGACCACGTTAACACATCCGTTGGCTTCACAGTAATGCATTGTGGGGAAACATTAATCATCTTGTACAACGATATATTATTTTCAACCTGTACGTGTTAGACGTTATTTCATTTTACAGACGTGATCACTTATGTAAGGAGTTCACTCACTGTATTTCGCAAATTAAAAAAAACATATAATAATCCAACCACATCTGAGCAGAAAACGCAGAGATGTACTGAACAATGGACGAAATGCCTTTGAATGCTACTCCATGTTATAAAGCTCTGTATCGAACCTGCATTGTGTGTCAGGAGCCAGAAAGTCTTAATATTCATTAAATTTATATTCTAATTTCTTTCTCTTTTTTTTTTTCATTTGAATGAAAATATCCTAAATAAATCAAGTTCTTTGCTTTATATATATTTGATAACTGGAGAAAAGATTTAAGTGCTTAATCATTTCGGAAGAATTCATCATTAATACCTTTTTATTTAAATTTTTTTAATATTCATCCCAAAATCTCCCCCTTTTTTATTTTATAGTATTTATTTTTATTATTTATTTATTTATTTATTTATTTATTGCTTTGGCCTGCTATAGTCTGTCAAATATCAACTATATTTTAATCGTGGTGGAAATTTCCATTTGAATATATAATCATTATATATAGAACTGATTTCACTTTATCACTCTTTTATTCTATTGCCATAAGATTATTATTATTATGTTGGAGGCGTAGAATAAAAATTGGATTTGAATAAATTTACATCTGATTGTAATATCAGTCTACGGTTCAATCGTATGCATATATAGAACTTCTTTAAAATACCCCATGATGCATTGCTTTTAAACCAAGGAGTGTCTGTCTGATGCGTGTAAATACCCCTCCAACAGTCTGTGTTCCTTCATTTATATATTGGTTTTCTTAGTAGATGTTTCTGGCCTTAATAATCTGTGTTCATCTTACCACTGATATGTCACCCTAGTTAATTATACGCCACATTTTTGTGATCTATATATTTTGAAAGTCAGCTTGTATGTTTATTTTTCTTTTCTTTTTTCATATAAATAACATGTAAAATGATATGTTAATTCTTACTGGATCTCGGTGTCAGCGTGGTCGTTAATGACTGCAAACAAACAATCCAAATGCAAGAGATACACAGAATATCCGTCGACAAAGTAACTGCATGAACACACAAAAAGACAAAAGCGGGCATGTATTGCACTAAATGTGCATGATCACAGATGTCAATCAAACCCATGGCAGTAGTTACAGACTTGCGAGTCTGGCTACTCTTTCATTAAAGAACTCTTTAAGTTCATCTTTTATTGTGTGAAATACTAAACATACGCCGTGTTTTTAAAAGTGTTTCAGTGCCGCTGTACAGCCTTTCATTCGTTCATTCATCTTCTTACCCGCTTATTCCCTACTTCGAGGTCTGCTGGTGACTATCTAGACACCCTAGACAGGTCGCCAGTCCATCTCAGGGCAACACATAGACAAACAACCATTCACACACACATTCACTCCTAT
>JAOTRA010000006.1:1599247-1610701 GCA_026260255.1 Pseudolaguvia tuberculata | reverse complement strand
TTTGTATGTATTTGTAGTATTTTTGTATGTATTTGTAGATTTTTGTAGTATTTGTAGTATTTTTGTAGAACTTGTAGTATTTTTGTAGAACTTGTAGATTTTTGTATGTATTTGTAGTATTTTTGTATGTATTTGTAGATTTTTGTAGTATTTGTAGTATTTTTGTAGAACTTGTAGTATTTTTGTAGAACTTGTAGATTTTTGTATGTATTTGTAGTATTTTTGTATGTATTTGTAGATTTTTTATAGTATTTGTAGTATTTTTGTAGAACTTGTAGATTTTTGTAGTATTCGTATGTATTTTTGTAGTACTTGTAGATTTTTGTATGTATTTGTAGATATATATTTGTAGTATTGGCTCAGAAGTAAAACCGTTCCAGCACTGCCTGCAGTTTGACTCATTACTGACTTACAGTCCACTTAATAAGCCAAGTTGATGTATTTTCCTGTGAAAACCACCGTGTACACCCGAACCCACTTCCTCGGGTCGCTGTGAAACTGAAAATGCACTTGACCAGAAATGGGCTATTTGAAAGCAAGGAAATGCTTTCAGAACTATCATTTATTTTGTGACATGAAAGTTGCCTCTTAGTGCAAACACAGAGTAACAAACTTAAACCCTGTGTCTGACCTTCGTCTGTGTCTAAAAGCATACCAAACCAGCAAACTAGTGATCATAAGAGTGAAATCTAGTGTGCCAAGGGCATGCTGGGAAGATAGACTGAAGTAGGCAGACTCAGACGCTTGGCAACACTTCTGCCAATCTGACTCACATCTCTGGCCCACGTTGGAGTCTCAGGAGCCAAAAAACAACAGCTTTCTCAGCACAAGCCGAGAGGCTACCAGTCCCAACATGCAGGTTTCCGTCATATGACATCAGCACACATCAGCATGCCACCTGGCACACATGTCAACGCAAACCTGTTTACCTCACACTATACTAGCCTCTTAGGCAGGACTGAAGCTGATGACTAGGGTATATAAACCAAGCGCAGACACCAGAAACACTGCTGATTCATCACTGCTCCAGGATAGGGATTATATCCATTATGTCATCTCCAGAAATCAATAAATATTATGAATACAGTCAGGCATTATGGCATGCTGAATGTTATTTCAGAAAATATAGTGCGTTACAGTTTAAAACTGGCCTACAATCATTTACAAAAAATATAAAGAAAATAAACATATCACCTGCTATATACTGCCCATCATATACTCTTTCATTCATCTTCTTACCCGCTTATTCCCTAATTCGGGGTCACGATGGTCAGCTGGTGCCTATCCCAGCTCACATGGGGGGAAAAGTCAGGGGTACACCCTGGACAGGTTGCCAGTCCATCCTAGGGCCACACATAAACAAACAACCACTCACACACACATTCACTCTTATGGACAATTTAAAATAACCAATCGACCTAATCTGCATGTTTTTGGACAGTAGGAGGAAACCGGAGTACCCAGGGGAAACTCACGCAAGCATGGGGAGAACATGCAAACTCTGCAAAGAAAGACCCCCAATCCGGGAAACACCACTCCGCTGCCGCGCCGCCTACATCATATACTTTGGAACTGTTTTTAGTTACCTTCAACTAACATTGTTGGACATCCAGGAGACAAGAGCAATTGTTTAAAGGACTTTTTCCTTTTCTATTTTTCTGCTTGTTGCGATCCCTTCAGGATTACATAAATTACCCATATTGCATCAGGTTTTTAGAAGATTTGTGCTAAGGAATGTGGTATAGCAAATTTCAAGCATTCAAAACCTCTTACCCGCTTATTCCCTTATTGCCTATCCCAGCGCACATAGAGCGAGAGGCGGGGGTACACCCTGGACGGGTTGCCAGTCCATCACAGGGTACATCTATCAATTCTAGGATAATTACATACACTGTATTGCCAAAGGGTTTTTGGTCACCTGAGCATCACAAACAGACTGATTCCCATTTTGCTATTGGATTAAGCTGCAGTCTATCAATACGACCTTCTAGTCCAATGGGAAGCGTGAATGTGAGATATTTCTTCATTCAGCTCCAACAGTATTAGTGAGAGCAGACACTAATGTCAGGTAAGGAGGTCTGGGGTGGGTCAGTCGCCATTCCAGTTCATCCCAAAACATGTCAGATGGGGTAAGGTCAAGACTTTGTGTGGAACACTGGGTTTTTTCCCACTTTATAATAATAACCCAGCATATGATAATGGAGGTCAGGAGTTTTGTGCTCAGGGTCATTGTCATGCTGGAACAGTGTAAAAGTCTCTTAGTTCCAAACATTTTAGACACTTGTGACTTCCAGATTTGTAGAAACAGTTTGGAAAGGAACCACGTATGGATCTGATGGTCAGGTGACCAAAAATATTTGGCAATATAGTGTATGTGATGTCACTGCTAGGAATCCTGTGCTTGCAATACTATTTACTCAAAAAAGTAATAATAAATACACCAGATAGCAAAACAAAATATACTGATATAACCACAATATACTAGATTGTAGAATTGATAGCAAAATGGTGAAAAGGTGGAAATTAGAGAAGTTCAGCATCGCCAGAGCAGGAAGCAATGGATTTAATTAAGTGAGGTGAAATGAGGCAGGCAATTTCCTGCCATCAAAAAGGAAGTGATGAGAAATGCTGTTTAGCACAGAGAAGCCATCAATCTTCCACAAATATGAATCATCTTGTTTGTCGATTGTTATGACGGACATGAAATTTCCATCTCATCGTGGTCACTTGTTCAGAATCAGAATGTTAACTGTCGAGATGTTGCAAAGTCAAAGTTTATCATCGTTTCCAGGAAAAGGTTTGCATGAGGGGATCTTTAGTTGCTGTAATAAAGTATTCATTGATGACCTGTCTTAAGTTAACATGAGAAGGTGAAGAACTATTGATTCTGCCTTTGTTTAACACACAGTTTAAAAAAAAATAGGTACGAATGTTTAATATTAGCGTAAATGCGTTGAGCTTCCTGTTAGGGGCACCTGACTTCCTGAGTGAAATCGGGAAGTACACAGAGGCAGCAAAGCAGTTTCAACCTTCAGGTTTAGAGGACATTAGAGTGTGAGTGTGTGTGTGAGAGAGAGAGAGAGAGAGAGAGAGAGAGAGAGAGGGAGGGAGACAGAGAGAGATGCTGCAGGAGTCAATGCGGTGTGCACACACACACACACACTTGCAAACGCTCTGAGACACACATACACACACATACACACAAACACACGCTGCCAGCCTGAGCCAGAGTGCACTCTAACCGTTATTGTCGCTATGATTAACGATAGCATCATGCAAAGCCACTTACTGGATGGAGACGGGTTCGGCATCAGCCAGATCTGGCTGAGAAAAGCATCCGGACACCAAGGAGCCCATAGAGTCCCCTGGCAGAAGAAAAGATTAGGACAAGGAGACGGGACAGTCCTTCGCTAATAAACTCCCGATCTTTTGCTCCAGCGCGCCATGTGATCTCTCAGTAAACTCCTGAGCCCGTGGTTTTGCGTGCCATGTGATCTCTCGCTCGCTCTGCCGGCTTTGACCTACATGGTAGCTAGGACACAGGTAGATCTTTCTTGCTTATTCATTCAGAAGGCCAAAGAGCGACTCCACAACGGCTGGATAAGTGCCGCGCTTTCTGCCTTACAATCCATCTGCAGGCCGGATGGGGAGGATGGTGGGGGGGGGGGGCGGCAGTTTTGCCCCAGTAGTGGAGGATGATTACACTGGGATGGGAATCTAAGAGATTCACTTTGTTGTGCAGCCAGCTCACATGGGTTCTATAAGGTCTGGTTATGGCGATAACACAGATAATCTGTATATCAGAGGCTCGTTCACAGAGCTGCCAGATTTTTTTTCTTATTGTTGATGTTTAAAAGTAGAATTTTTTTTCAAAAAGTAATAAATAAATGCGACTAAATTGTCCATAGGAGTGAATGTGTGTGTGTGAATGGTTGTTTGTCTATGTGCCCTGAGATGGACTGGACGTATCTTTGTTTAGTTGGTTAGGCTTCTGAGCAAAATTGCAACCCTTTGCATTGTGAAGTCATACTGTTTGTATCTTGTACAAAGATACATTTGTATATAATTTTGCAATGCATTAATAGATTAATATGTTGGATGTTTCAGTGGTTTTTGTAAATCTATTTGAATTTAATCAGATCTATCGTGTGTTCATTTTCATGATATTTACTGGTCTCTAGTGATATTCTTTCTTTTTAATAAAAAAAAAAAAATAAAAAACAGAAAAGAGTTCACTTCCTGCTGTTTAGGGCTGTAAATGATATCTGTACCTCTTCTTTAATGCTTTTGTCCTGGTATGGGAACGACAGCCCATCCCAGGGTGCTCAGTGCACTGAAAGCCCTGTTCACTCTGCCTCCCTGACCTGTGCCTTTGTCCTTGTGTAGAAGCACGGGAGCTTTCATAGCCTCATGGCATACTGCAGGACATTCACTAGTGAACAACCCAATCCTAAAGAAACATATAACCATGGGAATCCTGTCTGTACAATTAAGTTCCGTTGCCATTGCACCGCAAAATTACTACTGATTCATGTTAAAAAACAAGATAATCTTTGTACCCAGTGTTACAAATGTTGAGAGCAGATCATTTTGTTAGACAATTTCTCTTAGCGCATGCTTTTTCTGATTAAGCTGGGTTTTTATTTTGTAAGGCATCACAGTAAACTGAATAGAGTCTGTAAAGATGCAGAATAGCATTAAAGTACACCTAGTAAAGCTCTAAAAAAGGAAAAAAAATAGTAACATTTTAAGGAGTTTAGTGCTGTGCGTGCTGTGAGCTGTGAGACACTATCTACACCAAATAATTGGAATCAAGCACATAGGCAAGCAGACGGTAAAACTTGCCGCCACTGGACTCTAGAGCAGTTTAGACGCATTCTCTGAAGTGACAAATCGTGCATCTCCATCTGGCGATGATGGATGAGTCTGGGTTTGGTGGTTGCCAAGAGAACAGTTAAAGTTTGGTGGTTGGGAGATTATGGTGTTGGGTTGTTTTACATGAGCTGGGCTTAGCGCCTAGTTCCAGTGAAAGGAACTCTGAATGACAATCCTCCCAACTTTTTGGTAAACTGTTTGGAGCTGACTCCACTTCCAACATGTCTGTGCACCAGTGCATAAAGTCTCTTGTGGATGAACTTGACTGACTTGCACAGAGCCCTAACTTCAAACCGATAGAACACCTTTGTGATGAATTAGAATGGAAACTTAGAGCCAGGCCTTCTCGTCCAACATTAATGTGTGACCTCATAAATGTTTTTCTGTGAGAATGGTGAAAAATTCCCATAAACACACTCCTAAACCTTGTGGACAGCCAACTCATAAGAGTTGAAGCGGTTATCGCTCCAAAGGGTGGACCGATGTCATATTTAACCTTATGAATTGTCACTAGATTCCTATTTAACACTGTAGCTAAACTAACCGGGAACCAGACCACCGGTGACATATCCGCAACCTACAGTAGTGAGAATTTCAGGGGAAAAATTGCAAAAAAGCTACTTCCTTTAAAAGGTTCTGTAAATAAACTCTAGAACCTAGAAAATTTTTCTTCTGTAGAAATATTTTTTAAATTTCACTCATCTCTTCTGCCAAATCATCAACTTGTATAATACTTCCGGTACCAACACAATTTTTTAAGCAGGTTGTACTGTTTGTAACAGAACCCCTGCTGAAAATAGTTAACACTTCAGTAGGCAGTGGGTATGTCCCTAAACCATTTAAATTAGCAGTGGTTAAACTGCTGATCAAGAAGCCAGATCCTAGTAATTTGTCAAACTCCAGGCCAATATTGAATCTCTCCTTTATTTCTAAAATCTTACAAAAAGGAGTAGCTCAGCAGTAACGTTCAGATTTACACTAAAATAACATTTAGGCCTTAACACAGCATTGAAAGGGAACTTGTTTAGATAGTAAATGATTGAGTATTGGTCTCTGATTAGGGCTGTGTCTCTATGCTTGTGCTTCTCAACCTTAGTGCAGCCTTTGCCACCATAGACAATACCATTCTTTTAAATAGATAAGAGAATGAAGTAGGTGTATAATGGATGGGTTCTGTCGCTATCAGACTTGACTATTGTAACGTTTTGCTTTCTGGATGTTCAGCTAAACTTATAAAAACTTCATTTAGTTCAGAACAGCAGCGAGAGTCTTTACTAAGACTAGGTGATATGAACACATCACCCACAATTTTATCTAGATTGCATTGGCTCCTGAAGATATTCTGAATAGATTTTACAACATTATTATTGACCTATAAAGCGCTAAATGGTTTTGCATCTCAGTGAGCGGGTACTACCCTATGTTCTGCCCAGTGATGTGCGGTGAGGTTTATGTTTGGTGAGGCACCGACATCATCACAGTCAAATTTACAAATATATGAACCCTACAGCGTAGCTTATTCAACATTTGAGTGGCAATATTTAACATGTTTTGTTTAAAATTTTCCATCAGCATTCTTTACATTTTACATACAACTTTTTAAAATGTTGTTATTGTCTTACCTTTACTTAGTAATGAGGTTTTAGAAAATTCTTTCTGTTAAGATGTATAATCCTAAACAACAGGAAAAAAATACTGGATGGCTGTACTTGACTTGCTAACTGTTTACTGTAACTTGCTACTGCTATCGTTAATTCTGTTGTTTCGCAGTTGAGGAGTTGCAAGAAGAATCCCTGGGATCACTATCGCCCCTGCCATAAGGCAGGAGAACTGCGTGCCTCACTTTTTTTTTCATGAACACTCAGCACAATATGTTACACACATATACAGTTGTTGGTAATAAAAAATAAACATGCATTATATACACCAGCTGAACTACGTAATTCATATATTAAAAGTGTTGGAACATTTTAATAGCGACATGCATGGGGACAGCAAAATGTTCTCACTGCATAGCATGCCAGCACACTGTGAGCACAGCATAGTGATTGCTTTACATATCAGGATTCTCTCGTGTCTGGGCCTCCCTCTGGCTGTTCTTTTTGTTGGGCTGTTCTAGCTAGTTTTGCTGGAGTCATTTCCTGCACTGAACTCTGTCTGTTATGTTATACAATATATAATGCCCCCCCCCCTCTCTCTCTTTCAGTTGAGGTTCAGATGCCATCCCACTGCGCTGGATCTGCTGGTCCATTCTTATGTTGCATTAGTCTTGACAAGTAGCCACGAATTCTGTTCTAATCCAAATGAGGATGGTTTCTATTTCCTCTTAAGGTTTATTCCTAATCCTACTCTAGAAAATTTTCCTTGTCACCGTCGCCCCTGGTTTTCTCATCAGAGACATATTGTCAGTTGTCATTTTGCTCCTTTTCAATTATCTCTTTCATTATGTACAGCTTTGAGACAATAGCCATTGTATAAAGCACTGTACAACTAAAATTGAATTGAATTGAAATAAACATAAGTATATGCAAGTAAAGAAAGTTGAGCAAGTACTTTTGACCATATATATCGCAATGTTTGGTTAAGTGCATCATATGGGAATCGTATATACCTGTTAGAGGTGCAGTAGAATACTTTGTAGTCAAATGTTTGCAACCTCACTTTACTGCCTGAAAAACACAAAAATGCTCATATGCCAGACAAAGAGTTGTTGGGGAAAAACACACATTTTCAAATTCACTTTTAGTAAATAAGAGATGTGAGGAATTTGTTGACTCAAATGCTTGATTAATCTTTCAACTCCACACGCTCTTAGAAATTCTTGTGTTAAACTTGGAGTACACTGAAGATCATTCTTTTCTCATATTTTTCTCTCTTAATAGCAGTCAGGGCTAAAGGTCCAACAACTTGCTGGAACTCCATAATATAGAATAGGAGATTTGCTGTAAAGTCTTTAGGACTTTTTTCCTTGTTGAGTTTCATTTGGTTAGTTGATTCTAGGCCTGCCTTTTTCTCACTTACATTACATGAGGTTGATCAGCAGTGCCTCGATCTAGCTACAAAAAGCTTATGTTTCTTTACACATGCAGTGAAGATTTCAAGTAGAGCAGGTAACCGTTTGAAACTTTTTGGCTCTCTTATTCGGGTCTTGCTGTTTTGACTACATTTGAGCCACTGCCTTGTGTCCTGATCTCTAAATCAGCCAACAGCCCAAATCACACGCATCCCAGGCCAGCCAAATCCCAATCCCCACAATTTGTTCAATTATAGGAACTAAGCTCAACTCTCTCTCAATCCATAGTTTCCAGTCAAATAGGAAACTGTCGGGTGATTTTTGGCCAAGCAGCATATAGGCAAAATCCAGTGGGCAACAGGACGGGAGGGACAGTCTACAGCTAAGGAGAGTGTGTGTGGGGGGGGGGGGCTGACTCCATAAACAAGGCATAGTGCCAAAACTGGTGCCCCAAAAGAGCTGTGAACAGCCAGGACTAGACATTGCCATACTAGTAAGACTAAGCACACACACTTGCACGGTCCACTTTAACATTCACACATGGCATAAGCCAAGAGGTTTTTTCCCCAAGAATTCCAATTAGCCCCATTTGAAAACGTGCTTCAGGTAGAGAAAAAAAATCCATCTGTTTTTCCTTTTTGTTTCCATGACAACATAAAAGAAATTAGTGATTGCATTTACACTGAGATAAAAAGTAAAAAGGTATTGTAATGATGAGTGTAAAGCTACAAATGTTATGCACTATACCACTATACATATAATAAAAATCATTTCTTTGTAGTTCTATCTATATTTTAGCAACTTGTCATTAGAAATTTTAACAAGAAACTAATACTATAAATCTAGAAACAAGTTATAAACTCTGTGTTGGGATTTATCTGCTTTATGACAGATTGTTGACATGTTGTTAACAGTATACAAATAGTGCTAAAGTGTATCTAGCTTACTTTACAAATAAAATATTACTAAACATTCTGCTGTCATTCATCCCTGCACCTAGTGTATGTGACACCAACAGACTCAGTCCACTTTAATTTCCTTGACCTAAGCATGATGTCATGGCGGGTGCAGTTTTCTCAGTCTAACAGAAGTAGTCACTAACTGGACATTGTTCCAGCTAAATGTGATGTCGTAATTTACCAGACTGCCAGAGGCAAACTAAGATGGAGTGGGGGCCCCAGGCAAAATTAATAGATGTAGCTTTTTCAAGGTTTTAAAAGTTTTTTTCCTATTACCATCTTAGGGAGTTTTTTTCCATGCCACCTTCTCATTCTTCAGTGGGCTTGCTCTTCAGGGACAATCAAGGAGAAACGGATTTGCTGATTTGTGAAAATGACCATTGTAAAAACTGCTATACAAATACAAGTGAAAACAAATACAACATATAAAAAAGTGAAAACATAGAGCATAAATTAAATTTTTGTAAATTTGGGGTCACGAGGGTCTGCTGCACCTATCTCAGCACACAAATTGGGCGAGAGGCGAGATGGACAGGTCGCCAGTCCATCGCAGGGCAACACATAGATAAACAACCATTCACACACATACACTATGGCAATTTAGAATCGCCAGCCGAACTAATCTGCATGTTTTTAAACTGTGGGAAGAAACCCACGCACGCGGGGGGAGAACACGCCAACTTTGCACATAAAGATCCCGGCCCTGGATTTGAACCTGGAATCTTCTTGTTGTGAGACTGAGCTATCCACTAAGCCACCGTGCCAGCATATAAATATTATTATTATACTTAATAATATAAATGTATAATATTAACAATATTCTTATAATATCATTTTTTATTCAAAAGGCAGAAGTTACAATGCACTGTATAACAAATCAAAATATATAAAATAAAATTTTAAAAATTTGCAAATAATTAAATAAAAATAAGATTTTTCTTTTTAAACAAGATTGGGTTCCCCTTAGGTTTGATGTTGATACATTATATATGTATATATTAATTAAATGGCCAGTGCTGGGGCGACCCTCAAAATGCAGGGCCCCAGGCAAATCCTGTGTTGCCTATACTTCTGCTTACTGTACATATGAGTTCCTACTTCTCCTTTCCAAAGAACAAGTGGACTGGTTTAAAAAGTTGCTGAAAATATTAAGATTGATGGCAATAGAGCTTGTGTAGACTTTGCCTTTCTCAGACTTTCTAAAGCAAATGTAGGGCTTAATTCCTCATATGTGTTTTTCAGTAGGGGAATTCCCAAACCTGTCTCTGATGCAACTATAATTCCCCCAGCTTTCTTTTTTCTTATCTAGTAAATTATTAAGTAAATGGAAAACTGTAGTAATTTTGTATGCCCTTATAAAACTTGGAATTTTCATTAAAAAAGGAAGTGTTGTGTGTATTAAAGAAGGGTCAATTTATGGAAAAATATATGAATATACATACTTATTACTCAGTATTAATTTTTTTTATACTTTTGCACCTATATGTTTTCAGTTTAAAAGCTTTTTAAAAGAATTGGTGGCAGCAGCAACATTGGAGGTTCCCAGTGTAGATTTACGGTGAGAACCTGTACAGAGAACAAACAGACAGGAAGGGACCCTTGATGAACCTTGAATACTAATCACCAAACACCAACACACATATTCAAGAGATTAAAGAGGTTTAGACAACTTGTTGAGTTTGCGAGGTGCCATTGCTTTTTCTTTTTTAATTATAAGTAATTACAAACATCGTCATGGCATGTAAAAATAAATGCAGAAATTTGGCTGTTACTACTGAACTGTTAATGGTACAAAGTGGACCAAGCTGGACATCAATGAATAAAACATTCTGCTGAAATTATAAACAATGTTGCAGGTATCTGCCTCAAATCAGCTAAACTCTAACTTTAATTCTATTTAATTTTAACTTTTAAGAATACTACTACTAGTTATAGATTTGTATGGATAAGGGTAATAAACTCTAGTCTCACTACAAATCTTTTGGAAATGGATTGAAAAAATAGCTTAATTTTATGCCAAGGTCATTTGCAAGGTCATCACTGTGCTTGCTGATCCTAGTTAATCCCACTACACTTTCTCAACTTTTTTTTATAATCCTTTTCTTGAGGGATATAATGAATCAAGCTTTGCCTGTGGTCAACAATGATGGTGCCTCCTGTTTCTCTGTCTTTAGTGGAAGAGAAGTAGATCTACATAATTAATGGTTGTCTCTTGGTAACCCAAGCCAAGTCTTAGAAAGTCCATACAACAAATGCAAAATTTTAAATGCCTAGATATCCACATCCTCCAGGTTTCCAGCAAGCAAACAGATTTATTTGCACAAGAGAACCTCAAAATCCACATCATAATAAGTTCATCTGTATGATAATTAATTGCAACGCCATTCATCTCAACATCTTTCTTTTTAAAACACACCACACCACATCAGAAAATATTACTTTGTCCAGATTGATATTGAGTGTTGAACTGAATTGAATTGAATTGAATTGAATTAGGGTGGTGTAGTTGATAGCACAGTCACCTCACAATAAGAAGGTCCCGGGTTCGAATCCCGGGCCGGGATCTTTCTGTGCGGAGTTTGCATGTTCTCCCCGCACTTGCGTGGG
>JAOTRA010000006.1:1551809-1571139 GCA_026260255.1 Pseudolaguvia tuberculata | reverse complement strand
ATCAGAAAAGTTATATGTATATACACACACCTATAAAAAATACCAAAAATATTTGTACTGTAGTGGAAGACTAAGGAAAACAGTGTCAGAGAAGCCACAGTAATGTTATTTATATGCTATTTCAGACTTACCAGTAGACTGTGGGATAAATGTCTGGAGTAATGATATTGGTTTCTCTTAATCGTCAGCCTTCAAAGTAAAAATGTGCCCACAAATCTACCATGAAAGTAGATTAAAATTGCTTACCGGTGATTTAAAGATTAATCGAAACGCAAAGCAGACAGCTAAATGATAGCTATGAAGATCTGCCTGATCCAAAAAAGTTATTAAAGCATTCAAGGTCAACAGTGTGCAAATGTGCAAATTTGCTGTGTGTGTGTGTGTGTGTGTGTGTGTGTGTGTGTGTGTGTGTAATAGTGTTGCAAATCTTCTTACCACAACCCATCGTGTGTTGGAATGCCACTTCTGAAGGTATGCACCTAGAAGCCTCTGTGTGGGGGTTTCCAGGACAAAAGCTGCCCCCTTCTCCTGCCTATGACACATTCTGGGCTGAAGTCCCAGCTCCCCCGGCCATGTGTATGGATGCTGTGACTGCATGCAGAGCTTAAATCAGCACAGCAGGATCCTCTTCCTGGACTGCAGTGTCGAGCTGGAAATCTCAACCATTATCAGAGCAGAGTTTAATCTCACAGCCATCTTCAAGCAAAGGTTCGGACAAGTGAACCACAGGGGTTAAAGGTAACTGTCAGGCTGCCAGACGCTGTAGTAGTGTGAACTCAATGTGAAATCAAATGGAATTTGTGGTGTGATGTTTTAGAGAACAGTGCAAAAGTTCATTGACATTTGTGGGACTTATTTAAAAAGCGCTTTCAAACTTTATATTATAAACTTTAGAAGTGTTGGGGAACAATCAAACTGAGACTGTCTGGAGGAGTTGGTTAAGATGTCATTAAATATTTAGTAGTGGATAGCACAGTTGCCTCACAACAAGAAGGTCTCGGGTTCGAATCCCGGGCTGGGATCTTTCTGTGCGGAATTTGCATGTTCTCCCCGCGCGTGCTTGAGTTTCCTCCGGGTACTCCGGTTTCCTCCCACAGTCCAAAACTATGCAGATTAGGTCGATTGGTGAGTCTAAATTGTGCCGAGTTTGCATGCTCTCCCCGCGTTTGCGTGGGTTTGCTCCGGGTACTCCGGTTTCCTTCCACAGTCCAAAAACATGCAGATGAGGTTGTCCATAGGAGTGAATGTGTGTGTGAATGGTTGTTTGTCTATGTGTTGCCCTGAGATGGACTGGCGACCCGTCCAGGGTGTGCCCCCGCCTCTCGCCCTGTGCTGGGATAGGCGCAGTGGACCCAAGTGACCCCGAATTCAGGAATAAGCGTGTAAGAAGATGAATGAATAAATGAATGAATGAATGAATGAATGAATGAATTCTTTAAACTTGCAATGAGCATCTCAATAAGATTCAGGTCAGGACTTTGACTAGGCCACTCCAAAGTCTTCATTTTGTTTTTCTTCAGTCATTCAGAGGTGGACATGCTGGTGTGTTTCGGATCATTGTCCTGCTGCAGAACTCAAATTCGCTTCAGCTTCAGGTCACGAACAGATGGCTGGACATTCTCCTTCAGGATTTTTCTGTAGACAGCAGACCATCACACTACCACCACCATATTTTACTGTTGGTTCAAAGTATAAAATGTGAATGTTCCTGCAATATGATATACTTTGAATCTGTTATAGACAAGAAAATAATGTTTCAGTACACTGTGCTAGATGAGCCTAAGCCATGCAAAAAGCATGCAATCATGTGACCAGAAGAAAATGTTGCACAAATGGAAAAAAAATCAAGATAACAAAAACTAGAGAACAAATTGTTTAAGCAGCATCCCACGTGAGCAGGAAATGCAGCAGCTACAGGAAGCCCAACCGGCTAAGAATAGCATTCACCTATAGACTGAAGTCACATGAACAGGAAATGGTTTTTTGTTCGCCATCCTGTACCTAAAGCTACATAACATTGTACCTTTGGCGCTTTAGAGAAAATGGTCTAGAAAATGTGCCATGCTTTGATTTGGTTAGCTTTCTGCATGACCAGACATGAAGCAACCATTGTATTGTATTTAAA
Source organism: Pseudolaguvia tuberculata (assembly GCA_026260255.1). Lineage (NCBI taxonomy): Eukaryota > Metazoa > Chordata > Actinopteri > Siluriformes > Sisoridae > Pseudolaguvia > Pseudolaguvia tuberculata. The sequence continues at coordinate 1,569,014 of JAOTRA010000006.1, read as the reverse complement.
AAAAAATGGTTCATAGGATAAGATCCAGGGGGATTATAACAAACTATTATATTTAGGTTTTGTTTGACGACCTATTATATAATTCATTAAAGAAAGGTTGAGCACAAAGAAAGGATTTATTGAGAAGACCATGTAATGTGCACGTCCACATGGCTGAAATTCTGCCCAGAAAAAACACTGGCCCAAAAATGAGGATGCAGTCCACCACTTATGCACGTTCACAGACATGGGCAGACATTGAGAAATAAATAATCCAAAAGAATTGTTTTTACACACAATTAAGCACCAAATGTTTACATAACTTTTTGTAGAATTCCATAAATCATGAGCTTTGTTTTGTTACCATGTTTATAACTTTAAGAAAAGGCAATACAGGCGGTTGCCTGGGGCATCCAAGTTCCATGAAGGCTGTGAGATTCCCATCTCACGGCACCTGTACAATTGTTTATGCACTCACAACCCACAGACTCCATAAAAAATAAAAACATTTTTTTAGAACGTCCATGTTAACATACATGCTTTTGGACAATGGTGGCTCAATGGTTAACGTGGTTGTTGTTGATCGGTAGACCAGGAAGACCTGGGTTCTAGCCCCACCTATGCCACTGTCGGGTCCTTGAGCAAAACCCTTAACCCTTCCTGCTCCAGAAGGTGCTGTACAATAGCTGACCCTGCGCTCTGACCCCCAACTTACTAAGATGGGATATGCAAAGAAAAAGATTTCACTTTATGTTGTACTCTGTATATAATCCTGTATGTGACAAAAATTGAATCCCTTCCCTTTACGTTCATCTTTTGGACCGTGGGAGGAAACCAGAGTCCCTGAAGAAAAACATGCAAACTCCGCACAGAAAGACCTCCGACTCGAACCCAGTACCTTATTGCTGTGAGGTGACTGTGCTAACAATTACACCACCAAGCAAGAATATTAGCACAACAATATTGTCTACAAAAATTGTTATACAATGAGGATAAAAGCCTTACGTAAGGGCCCAAGGGTGGTGGGTTGGTGTTGATGGGAATAGAGTCCTGGTTTTTAGGTTGGTAGTCCAACTCCTTAACCAATAGGCTACCAATTTTTATGTAAAACTCATCTATGGTTGAAAATGCATTCATTCACCTTCTTACCAGCTTATTCCCTAATTCGGGGTGACGGGGGTCACCTGGTGCCTATCCCAGCTCACAGAGGGTGAGAGGCAGGGTTACACCATGGATGGGTCGCCAGTCCATCACAGGGCAACACATAGACAAACAACCACTCACACACACACTCACTCACTCACTCACTCATTAAGGCAATTTAGAATCACCAATCAGACCTAATCTGCATGTTTTTGGACTGTAGGAGGAAATTGCAGTCCCCGGAGGAAACCACGAGATACACAGAAAGATCCCCGAGTGTTAGTAAGTCTTGTGAAAATGTTTAACCCTATTGGCTTTCCATAGAGTACCGCGCGTAAACACATCGTAGGTGCCATGACTCCTCCCCGTGACTCCTCCCCCTGCTTCCTCCACTCCCTCTCCCAAGTGCACCTATTAAGTGGCAAAATTTCGGGACAGAAAATGGCGACGGCGGGGAGCCGGACCTCGTCGTCGGGAATATTAGAATCAAAGGTCGGAAGTGGTGGTCCAAGTCTTCCTAACAGTCCCGGCAAAGTGAAGAAAAGTCTAGGGGAAAATGCGCAATGGAGGCGGAAAGAGCTGCGGAAAGTGAGGAGTGTGGATCTGGAGAAAACCGAGACACTGCATCAGTCTACTGAGAGCGGTGCGACTCCCATCGCAGCTCAGCTCCACTACTTATCCGTGTCTTCTCCTGCCGCCGTGCAGGCCACTTTATCACAGCAACACCGGCATGTTCATCACAGTAATTCACTAACTGAACATCTTGGCCATGATCAATCGAGCAATAACAGTTTGACTTCCACTGGAGCTCAGGAATTAGCCAGAACTTCTTATAGAAGTAGTAGCGAACCGCTGAGTCTGGAACATGGAGCTCCCGGAACTTCAGTCGATGTAAACTCTGTACAACACAGGTGAGTTAATCCAATTAATAAATGAATTCCTAACTTAATGATCCCAATGACAAATGTGGGAAAAGTTGATGAGTAGAATTCCCTGGAGTTCCTATGCGTTTGGGAAGCGTTTGGGAAGCGGTCAGGTTTCGTTTCACACCCCACGCGCTCGGTTTCTCATCAGATTTCTCTCTGAATTATGAATGAAAAATGGGTTCGACTAATATTTAGGATTTGATACAAATGAAAGGAAGGTCTCGAACCTGGAGCAGTTTTATAACAACAGGGAAAATTGTACACATGCACTTTTCTACCACATGGGCATGAATGAAGCCACATGAATGTTAGCTCTAGTTTGAGTATTGATTTGTGTTCGATATAAAATATTGCTGCAGGGTAATAGATTTATTTGCATGGGGCAATAAGCATAGGAGTGTATGTGTTCAATTCATTCTGTTATTTGTTTTTGGTTTTGTTTCCATTTTTTGGTGTTTATAAGACACCATTAATGTTGCAGTAGTTTTATGGTGAGGATATACTGAACAAAAGTTAATGAATAATTATAAATGTAAGAAATCTGCAAAGTACATACAAATATAGTATATGTACAAATATAGCCCTAAGATGGACTGGCCAGGATGTACCCCTGCCTTTCACTCTGTGCGTTGGGATAGTCTCCAGCAAACCCCTGTGACCCCGAATTAAGGAATAAGCAGGTAAGAAAATGAATGAATTAATATATGTAAATGTAGTACTAGTCAATAAAATTGAACCACAGTGTAATATTATGTACAGATCACTATTAATAAGTTTGAGTAGATTTAAAAAAAAAAATGTATTATTTGGTTCCTGGTTAGTTTTTTTGGTTAACTTGTTGGTTAACAGCGCTCCAAACGTCTTCATTACCTAAGAAAATATAAGGTTCTATAGACTTTCAATTAAAAATTAAATAAATATCAGTATACAGTTTTAGAGGTAATTTCCTTTCCTATCTATGCTTCATATTAGGTGACACACACACACACACACACACACAACACTGTGGGTTTTAGCAAGTACGTGTTAGTCATCCATCTCACAACAGAGAGCGCACCTTAGTTTCTGATTAATTTTTTTGGGTAAGTTTTACCTTAAAAGGAAAAGCTCGTGTTTGACAAAATGCCATAGTGTCCAATGATTAAAGTATAAGTTTAATAAAGATGAATTAATACAGTAATAAATGATTTAATGTTTAGTGAATGAAATTCTTACCGGTTGGGGAGAATTGGTTATGGTTAACATAATAGTGGAGGACAAGATGGAGACTTCCTGTTTTGCTTGCAAGGGTTTATAGGGTTATATTTGCACCATTTAACACACATCCTATACAACTGGGTATTAAGGGTCTTGCTTAGGGGCCTAGCAGTGGTAATTTAATGGTGCTGGAGATCAATCTACACAATCTTCTGCTGAACCATGTTTAAGCTGATCAATATTGGTCTAACGAAGCATCTTACAATGCCGTTGTGTTATCACATATTCAGGCGTGGGCTTGATCTCCAGGTGACAAGTTCCCCAAACATAAAAAAAAAAGTTCTTGTTTTTATAGGATTTGTGTTTTGCAGTCCTGTTTACTCACACTTTCATACCATGGTAATAAATGGAGTGTGAGTCAGAGCAGCGTCGGCGTCATGTCCGTTCAGGTACGAAGAGGATCATCATGCTCCCAGACAACCACCTGAATGTCACAGGTTCATTTTGGTCTTACTCGACAGGTGTTGAAAACGATCCCAAACCAGATGTTCTCCTTTCGGTGTAGTCTAGCATCGGGAGGCGTTGGTCTGCTCAGATGAAGGCACGGATGTCTACTTGAGAAAAGATCAAAGGAGGACGCTATTGAAGCTCCGTGTCGGGTTGGCATAGTTTAAAAAGGGCTACCATATTCAGAGGTCTGGCCTGCTTTTGTTTCCTTTGAAGGTTTTCCCCCCTTGATCACTGTAGGAACCCATTCGTTTGAAGGGAATGGGTCAGCTGGCCACATAGGGGCAAGTAATATTTTCTTTACAGGAACAATTATTGATTAGTAAATGTCAGTAAAGGCGTTAATCAATAATGAAGCTTGATGTTTTCTTGATTTGTAAAGTTCTAAACTTTCAGTTGTACTGGATTTGATAAATACAATTTGGATTTTATTCTCACAAATGGTGGGATCGTCTCTGTGGTGGCAGCGCTGTGGACAAAAGTTTCCGTTAGTGTACACTGAGCTGGGTGTTCCCAACTCATGGGATCGTAATTAATTTGTTTGCATTTCCAACGGATGTGACGGGACTTTTGATGCTGTGGTTTACAGAAGGTAGCCAGTCAGATTCAAGATAAGATTCCACGGCCGCATAGGAAAATGTTCGGAGACATTCATGTAGCCGAGTGCAACATACTGCTATTGCGTAATGGTGGTGGTAGTAGTGTGGAAGTAAATGTAGGCGGAATGTTGAATTTGACAATAAGTGGTGAAAAAATCCTGTGGAGCCAGTTTGAACATTTGTTGTTCCTGGTTTTCCTACATACATATACAGTAAGTCAGGTCAGGTCACGTTGAATCCATCTCAAGTCATGAATGTTTTGTCAGCTCTCTTAATCTAGCGCTCTCTCTCCTTTTGATTATTCTCATTTTATTGGTTCTAATGGTGGTTGATTACTGGAGGTGTCGTTTTCTGTTACATAATTGTAGTTATGATTGACTGAGGAATGATTTTTTTTTTTTTCTATGTAAATATTTTTTTGCTCTTTTTATTATGTCTTTGAAATAATTTACACACACTAGTCAAATCGGCTAATTAAACAAATGGACATAGTAAAAGTGTTTGGTAGTGGTAGATTTTCGTTAGGTTTTGGGTATTGCTGATAATGTGATCTGGAAAATAATAGCTCAGTGGTTAAGGTGTTAGACTAATTCCAGACAGACAGACCAGGGTTCGATTTCTATCTCCACCAAGCAACCCGGTGTGGGCCCTTGAGCAAGGCCCTTAACTCACAATTGCTCAGTTGTAAAGAAAACAAAAGAGACCCAATGTAAGTCGCTCTGGATAAGAACGTCTGCCAAATGCTGTAACTGTACTAACCGTATGTTTGTGGGTTTGATTCCCAGCACCACCAAGCTGCCACCGATACTCCCCAATTGCTCAGTTGTGTACGTGGAGAAAAATGTAGGTCTGCCAAATGGTAGAAACTTAAAATGGTGGTACAAATGTTAAATTAAATACATTTTATGTTACATTTGTAATCTTAGTTTGAGCTAGAATGTAAAAAATGCGTCAATAAATGCACCATTTAGGAATGATTGACTGGCAACCTATCTGAATTTGTCTTGATTTTAGTTTCTGGCTTGAAAGATTAGATTATTTTCATTATGATTAGATTCATATAAAAACATGCCACAACCGCAGTTGGGCTTTACTGAGGTGCGTGTGTGTGTGCGTGCGTGCGTGCAAAGTTCCTCTTCCACATCACTGCTATTGTGCCATCAGAAAGATCTTGTGATTCATCATGTTGCTCATTAAAAGTTTTATCAAGCGATGGTGGCTATTATTCTGTGACCAGCTATTATTTATAAGTTACCATCTTAAATATAGGAAGTAGTTAAGGTTTGCATGGTTTGTGGGTTCTTTAACAGCCTTCTCTACATCCTTTGTGTGAAGACAGAACATGCTAACAGTTTTTGACAGGTGTGCATCTAAAAAAAAAAAAAACTGACCTTAGTTGTGACCGCACATCTGGCGAACTAGGATGTAAAACAATTGGTTGCAGTCTTAAGTTTGGCCCCGAATTCTGCTGTTCCGTTGGCAAGTGATGCAGTAAGAACGGCGTATGAAGATGGATTCTGGGAGGTTGAAGTCACTATTCAAATTACGATGCTTGGGGATTTTCATCACCTCATTGAAATTGACTAGTGGTTTGGTGATGTGTCTTAAAAGACGTGATTTTTGTGGAGTTGCGCGTGTGTTGCGTGAGTGAGCTGTTTATGCTTGCTGTTGTCTAAAGTATTTGGTTGCTAAGTAGGCAAGGGCAAGAATTTTCAGAAACAGAATTTTTGGCCTGAGGATCAGAAACAAACTTGTCTCTCTACCCTGCTCATTCAAGAACTACGAGTATTTCTACTGATTTCTATGTTACTTCATTTTTTTTTTTAATTGTAATTTGGATTATTTAATACTTCCAATAAGATGAGCTATAAAAGTATACTGCAGAAGGTTGTGTATTTTGCAACCTAAGCTGCTTGCCTAGGCATGAATGCCTGTCATCTATTTATCCATGAAATGTTTTCCGATTAAGTGAAAGTTTTAATTATAAGACATCAATCCCAAAGAAGAGACGTTTACAATGTCGTTTTTTTTTTTTGCATTGTTTCTTGTAAAGTAACAGGATTAATGTCTCCAGCTGGTTTGGACTCTTAAGTGTTTTTGAATGTCATTTGCAGCACATACTGTATGATAAAATCGGAATGCTTGTGTTATGGACCGAAAAAGTCTGGGAATGGCCGTCATTGTGTTATCCAGCTTGTAAATATAGCTAGTATTGGTGTGTAAAGATATTTGCCCTCATTCTGTCGGGAGACGGTCTCGTGAGATTTGGCCTATTTTGTCTAACCAGTCAAGGCCCCTTCACGGTCACTGGAAAGTGCCTTGGTTAGCCGAAATGCTCATGCTTGGATGTTGGCGACAAAAGTCCAGATATTTCTATGCCCATTAGGCCCCGTTGACCGGCACAGGGGTCCTCCCCCAACCTTCCCTCATTTCTGTTTAGTTAGCAGCAGGACAAGGCAAGCTAGAGATTACATGTGAAAAGCAAACGGACGGAAGCCTAAATATAAAGGACCAGATTACTAGTTAAAACAGTATTTGGTAGATGCCTTTACACCAATGTGAGAGACTCGCACTGTGCTGGGGGAGGCGGAGGTATTTAATCACATGTTTATTTACATCATGTCCTTTATCTGTTCTGTGCATTTTGGTTCCACAAAAGAGATGAATAATAATACAATTTTAATTACAATGAAATTTGTTCATTTGAACCTAGTTTACCATCACTAGTAATTCTGGAGCTCTTGTGTTTTTATTGTCACACTTTATACGGTAATTTGCGGGAAAGTATATGATTTCTTTTGCCTATCTCATCCTATCATCGTTTTTTCTTTTCTTTTTTGATGCGACACTGCATCACTCATCACCAGGATTTCATTGATTGCCATTTGTAAACGAGTCTAGGAAAACTTCCAGAAACCTCTGTTGGTAATCCAAATCCAGATTAATTAAGCTCCTATATTCAACAAGCAAGTCCGAAATGAACATGGTCCACAAGCGCCATCGTATCCTGTGGCCTAAAAGTCATTTGAAATGGATTGATATAAAGTGGAAAAAGTAAAAATTTGACAACCTTGTTGGAAATCATGGACCCCATGTCTTCCAGGCTAAAGAGACAAGAGACCTTTCAGTGTCTTAAATCACATACTACAGCTATTAGAACAGCTTTTGTTCTGGCGGAACAGTGGTTAAACCTGTGGGTTCTAGTAAAGAATAATAATGTAATGCTACAATATACTAAGGTACGTCGTCTGCATTTTAAAAATTCATCAACATGCCATCTTCGGCTCTCGTAAATATTGACTTCTGCTCATATTCGGCTTTGTCCTGTTTAACTACCGGACTATGCCTTTCGGAATGTTGTCCCAGGGTTTGCACTGTTTGTAGATAATTACTGTTCAGTTCAAGCATCGAGGTGTAAAAAACGAATCTGACCGCTTGCTTACCACTAAAGTAAACGACATTTAATATGTGAACATGTGTGAAAAATCGGTTATTGGACTGCAGATGCTGTACTGTTGGCATCAGACCAAATCCTGATGGTCCAATAAGAGGACCATTGTTGTCGAACAGAGGGGTGCATGCGACTGGCATGGTAATAAACTGCACAAACACACGCCACATACACACACATTTGTGTCACAGTTTTGCACAATGTTTGAATGGAATGTACATATGAAAGAGTTCTTTGCTCTGTATTAGGAATATCATCGACGTTGCCTAGTTTAATTCGGTTGGTTATAACTATGTCAAATGACAAGAAGAACTTTTTGTCGGCGCTGCTGCCATGTTTTATGCCTACTTGTGGCCTCAGACCGGAAATTAAGCAACCAGCCATAACCCTGCAAACATCCGGTTGTTCCCAGAGCAGTAAGTAAAAGCTGTGAAGAAACACGTAACCATTAACCATTTGGGAACACAGCATTGATTTTCCAGTCATCGTGCTCCTTAAGGGACTGGTTATTCAATCCAGCCATGTAGACTCTGAAGAATTCTAGCCCGCTAATCTTTTTAATTTAAAAAAAAATAAATAAATTATACAACTGAGCAATTGTGGGTTAAGGACCTTGCTCAAGGACCCACAGTGATTGCTTGGTGGAGGTGGGATTCGGACCCCGGTATTTCTGGTATTAGTCCAACACCTTAACCACCAGGCTTACCACTTCCCGCTTATATTGCCTGTAACGGTGGAACTAAATAGTGTGTATTGCCATACGATATACGGCGATTATACAGCAATGCAATCTGTATTGTAATACATGCCGAAGCTTAAGAAGGGGCAATAGTGGCTCAATGGTTAAAGTGCCGAGTTGTTGATCGATTGACCAGGAAGACCTAGGAACAAGTCCCACCACCGCCAAGGAAGACTTGGGCTCAAGTCAGTCACTCTTGGATCCTTCAGGAGGCGCTGTACAATAGCTGACCCTGCGCTCTGACCCCCTACTTACTAAGATGAGATATGCAAATTTCCCTAATTGGTTCGTGTGTGTGTGTGTATTGAGAGTTTGAATTAAATATGAACGTAAATAATTAGCTTAAAATGTGAGCAATAGTTGGAGGTATTAACAATTGTACACAGCCCTAATAGCTAGTGAAGTAACCCTCCACCACCCTGCAGGCTCTCTAGCCTACTCAGCCTTCCCATTAGCTACATTCCAGTCTGCTTTTTGGAGGGAAAAAAAGCTTTCAAAGTGTTTACTCAGCCACTCCTTTTCTCCTTCAGTGTGTTCATCCGGGCAGCTGCTTCAGCCCCCGGGTCACTCTTCCGCAGTTGTTTTTCTTTTGTCTTGGTCTGTTGTTTTGAGGTCAAGTTTTGTCTGTGTTGACTTTTTTCCCTCTAAGGCAACGGACAACATTAGTCGCAAAAGGAGCTTTAAGGCTGAATTAAGCGTTTTTCCTCTCTCTCTTTCTCAGAGCTCCCACAATGCTCGACTGTAGATAGAGTTGTAACACCATCTTTATTTTCACATGAAATAGACTACAGCGGTGATGGAACTCTGCTGTCTGTCAGTTCTTTTCTGCGGTCCATAATGTCCCTGCTTTCTTAGTTCTAAGGGGAAGAAAATGCTTTTCTATCTAGCCGTCTTGCAAATTCTCGTGTGCGTCCATTGGCGCTTTCTTTTTGAGCTCGATAGGTGGAGATTAAGCGTGCTGGTTATTAATAAGTATAGCAATAACAATTACATCTTCCCAAATATTTAATTTGCATTTATTTCAAGAAAATATCAAAAATGTAAATATCGACAAAAGTGGCTTAGCGGTTGGCACGATCGCCTCACAACAAGAACGGTTCAATTCCTGGGCTGGGGATCTTTCTGTGCAGAGTTTGCCTGTTTTCCCAGCGCTTGTGTGGGTTTCCTATGAGTACTCTGGTTTCCTCTCACAGTTCCAAAACATATACATTAGGTTGATTTTGGTGATTTTCTAAATTGTCCATAGGAGTGAATGTGTATGTGTGGTTTTGTGTCAATGTGTGGCCCTGTGATGGACCGGCGACCTGTATAGGATGTACCCCTGCCTCTCGCCCTATGTGCGCTGGGATAGGCTCCAGCAAACCCTGTGACCCTTATTAGGGAATAAGCGGGTAAGAAGAAGATGAATGATTGAATAAATAAGCCGGGGGGGGGGGTGTGTATGTGTGCGTGCGTGCGTGCGTAAAAAAGAACCTGAAACATGTAACGTCTGTAAATCGACCATATTGTTAACAACTGAACCGGCCAGTCGAGATTCTTACTGCGTTTACTTACTCTACGATAGATTTTGCTTGTCGGTTTAACCTGTGAAGCCAAAATGCTCCCATACATTCAGTATCGATGAAGCAAACAGCTTTTCAATCTTTAACTGATTAACTTGTTCCGATTATGTGTAGAATACGGGTCAAGATAAATCGATGGAATAAAAACTATCTCTGCAATGTTTCAAATAAAACTACGAATCCGCATTTAATCTGCAGGCCAACTGCGAGCCGAACGGTGGCTCGCAATCCACACGGATATTCTGAGGTCTTTTAGTATCGCCCAGTCTTTAAATAACTGCTTTCGCTGCATTGCCTCAAGTGTTCGTACAAATATCGTGGCTGAGTCTATCTTTATCTGAAATACTTTTAGCATCTGTGTTTATCCTTGAAAAATACAGGCCAGTTTGCTTGTTCCTGCTTTTTTTGGACCATCGCATCAATTTATCTTTCTCTTTTTCTCGCGTGCATTCGTGCGCAATTGCCCCAGATTCTGCAGTGAATAGAGTCTCTCGTGTTTCTTTGAAACATTGAAACACCTTGTGCCTGCTAGCAGTAACTTATAGGGGGGGGGCAGGGACTGAAATAAGAAGGTTGTTTGCTTCTATTTTTTGTCCTCCTTCACTTTAATGCTGCAGATCAATCTCATTTCTCGGAACCATGTTCAGTTTCTCTTCCTCACTGCTCCTTTTCACTTCTTCTTTCACTTGCTTTGGGTTTCTAAATGGTATCATTTGTGTCCGCTAGATCAGAGAGACGATTCCAGTACACGACTAAAACTATGTTGCCAAGTATGAGATTATGACCTGTATGATCAATAATAACTTTAGGTACGGTTCAATCATGAACCTGTAGCTCAATGTTTCTATTTTGGATGAACAACCCCCCATGCCACAGCCCACATCCCATGTACATCCTTTTTTTTTTAATGTAATCAGAGACCATGATTTGATGGTCTCTGATGACAAATGTTGCATTATATTTCTAATTCTATATATTATGCAACTACCTTGACACTAATCTATCATTCATTCATGTGATATTTATTTACTATTTCTTTTTTTGTCATTGTATACATTTTTTTGTTTAGAAGTTTACAAGACTTAATGTCGTTATTATTGAAATGTTGGGGTCATGGTGGTTTTGCTGGAATGTATTCCAGCGCATATAGGGCGAGAGGCAGGAGTACACCCTGGACAGGTTGCCAGTCCATCACAGGGCACACATAGATGAACAACCAGTCATACTTATTCACTTCTATGGTAAATATTGAATCACCAATCCGCCTAATGTACATGTTTTTGGACAGAGGGAGGAAACCCACGCAAGCGCAGGGAGAACATGCAAACTCCGCACAGAAAGATCCCCGGGCCCCATTCATGTCCCTTTTGTCGTCTTGCGTGTAGAGAGAAAAATAACACAACACCGGCACACCTCTTCATACAGCTCTTGTTAGCTAGGTAATGTTTAACCAGAGCTCCGTGACCTTGAGATGTTGAGTTTATTGTATTACTGCTGACTTTTTTTTTTTTTTTTTTTTTTTTTTTTTTAGCATTCATTAATCGGGTCGCTATTTCTTCATGACAGTCTGAAGTCCATATAAGGGTTTAAACTTGCATAGCGATGCATTCTTAATGTCTCTGACGTGAATGTTTAACGAAAAGTGCACTGTGATAAAACACCCCAAACAGTAGGTAGTGCCTCCGGTAAAATCGGTGTGTGCATAAGATGAGGTCATGTGCCCATTCGCCTTGATATTGAAAGGCCTGTGGTCTTTTAGTCTGACTGAACATAAACGGATTGCAGCTGTTTAAAGTTCGACTAGCTTCACCTAGACCTTTTACTAGATAACAATATTTGCTTGAAGCCTTTTGAAGTGAAAAAGATACAATTGTCGATAAGCGACTATTCCTGGACTATTCCTAGCTTTCTATTGAGCACATTGATAACCTGAGAACAACCTGAGAACATCTTTTGGTATAGTACCTTGGTTCCAGGGTCGAATTTGTAAAACCTCTCACCAGAGAAGTTTTGCGAATTCATTCATTTATTTGTCTTCTTACCTACTTACCTACTTATTCCCTAATTCGGGGTCATATAGGGCAAGAGGCATGGGTACACATTGGACATGTCGCCGGTCCATCACAGGGCACACATAGATGAACAACCACTCATACTTATTCACTTCTATGGGAAATATTGAATCACCAGTCAATCTAATGCACATGTTTTTTGACTGTGGGAGTACCTGGAGGAAACCCATGCAGGCGCGGGGTAAGCATGCAAACTCTGCACAGAAAGACCCGGTAATCGAACACGGGACCTTCTTGTTGTGAGACGACCATGCTGACCACTACGCCGCCGCGCCGCGATGTGTGCTTGCAGTAATAATGAATTAAACATTTCCATGAAGATTCTGCAGTTGAGTGGAACAAGACCTGCGTAGATCTTGGGTAATTACCGGGAGGGACTCGCAAACAACTGTTGATCAGTTGGTTTACTGCGTTTTTGTTCTTCAGTAAAAAGATGGGGTTTTTTTTGGAAAACATTAACCATTTAGTTTGAAGGAATTTTGGTGAAAAGGTTAGTGGTTTAGTTAGAAGTCTGTCTGTTGCGTGACAAGACATGATGTCAATATGTAAATGTTTAAAATATATGTTGGAATTTCTATATTCTTTATTGATGCTCTATTATTATTATTATTATTATTATTATTATTATTAAATGATTCATTACCCAATCTTCAGACTGAATGCAGAAGGTCTGGGAACCTTGGTGCCTTTTTAATGGCTAAGGCCCAAAGTGAGAGATAGTATGACTGTGGGCACATACTGAAACCTCATTAGTTGCCGTCCCCACAATAAAAGATCAGCCAAATCCAGTAAAATGTTTAATAATCCAGCATTTACTCCGTCTTGATTAATACCTATTGCTACTGATGGAAATAGAACAATGCGTCGATCAGACTGCTTTGGGTTGTTTCCAGGTAGACCATTAAACAATGGGATGTCCTGTGCAATTTATGCAAGCAGAGGACGTGTTCAAAACGTATTAAGTTACTTGGTGTATGCATCAGATTTTCTAAAGCAGTGTGTACATGCATACTGTATGTGCTGCCTCAACTGAGTCCCACCTTCCATTTGCCTGCTTGGGAGGCCATGTGATACTGCCAAATCTTGGGCTAGTGGGTCTGCTGCCTACTCATCAATTCTCTAGACTCAATTGCCCTGACTCTGGAACTGTGTTTAGGGTGGTGTGTATGTGTGTGGTACACGGACTAGAAGAAAAGCAAGATATTAGACCACGTGCCTCCAATCCACTGATTTGGTCTCTCTGTTACTGATCTTTAGTGTCAGTTGAAATTTCATTAGGGTTAATGACGTCCATGGTAAAACAAAGATCATATGTTGGTGTCCTAAGTCTGTATGCTGAGTATTGGCTCATCTGCTTTAGCAGGAAGGGAAGTGCAAAAGAGGGGGTTAGGGGTAGCAGTTAGGTTGGTGGAGTTGCCCCTGTTGTGAGAAACCAATGTGGAGATCGGTTGGGGTCAAGCTGCATGGGTGGGGGCAGCGTGTCTCACACTGCATTTGGGCTGCTAGGAGGAATTCTTCTGCATTCCAAGCACATACCAAAGTCAAAGCATTGGGATCCAGAGGCTATAAAGTATGCATCAATGATCTCCCATTCGTTGCCACCTGCATCATCCACCGCCACCACCACCGGTTGCATGATTTTGCATTTGTGCTATTTGGTTTCTTGTACTAAGTCTTAGAGTTGTTTTATCGTGGAATTGTAAAAATTGCAAGTGAAGCTTGTGACAAAGTGACCAGAAGCGACACAGCACCAAGCAACGAACATGTCTAAATGCAGAAATTATTTATAATATATTCAGATCTCGGATTACCTCCAAAAATAAAAGCTATTTGCAGAGTTCTGCCATCATGTCGGGCCTTTTAGAGCCTGGTGGCAGGATGCATCCAAAAGTGTGTATAGCCTTTGATACTTGCGAGATAAACTTTCACCACCTCAGTAGGCACACATCACATGGTGGATACACACAAATAGCAAAAAAGCCTAGCAGTTAATCTGGCTCTAATCCCTCACGGTATAACTTAAAGGATTTACGAATCATCACGATTCGATTCAATTTCTTTTCAGAAGGTATGATGTGGTGATAAAATAATTTTTTGATCCATCTAGTTTTCTGTATGACTATTAAAGCAAAGTCTTTTATTATTCAAATAAATGGAAATGAATTTGGCAAGTCAACAAAAAACAAGCATACATTTATTATCCAGTTTAGCAGCAACCGCTATGTGTGGTGCCATATCCATAAGTAAAATTATTTATAATATTCATTCTAAGGTAATTCCTTACCTCCCAACGTAATGAACGGTTCCCTTTTCTAACGCAATTAGAAAACCCAAACACCTTTCTTATGGTTAGATAATGTTGATGCTAAATTAATATTTTACTTTTTAATTTTACTACAAAAACTTTCTTTAAGTAGCTTAAACCCTTAAAGTGCTGCGTTGTCACCTCTCTCATGGAATAGTATCCCTGTCGGAATAGTAGGTCACTTATCAATTGCTTAAATAATATTCCTTAAAGATATTATAGGGTTTTACACACACACACACACACACACACACACACACACACACACGTATATATACATATATATATATAATAAAAATGTGTATATACGTGTTTGTGTGTATATTTTATATATATATATATATATATATATATGTGTATGTGTGTGTGTGTGTGTATGTTTTTACATCCTTGATTAATAATTGAATTAACATTTAAAAATGGAAAATAATAAAATTTTATAACGCGCTTATTGGTTAATTCGGGGTCACAGGGTTCTGCTGCATCCCATCACAGCACGCATGGGTGAAAGGCAGGGATACACCCATTGCTAGACTTTTCAGGTACTTTTGAAACCTTTTACTAAAGTATTGTATCAGAAGTTGTTACAAATACACTGTTCAACAGTTCAACGAGTTTCTTTTCTGATCATGTTCTATCCATACAGTGTTTCTACATTTGTTGAACCAGTGCAGCAGGCATTAAATATAAAACCCAGTGCTGTTCTTGTCTTACTAATTCTGTCCTGCCTTTTATACCCATTGGCTGTCCGGTGGTGTACGTAAAAAAAAAAAAAAAAAGAAATACGTATCTTTCAAAACATTCTGGCGGCACCCCAGGTCGTGCTGCTGTTTAGCAACAGCTGATGGGAAGGTAAAACCTCTCATGCTGTTATTTTGGACATTGTGCGCACCGTGTGATGTGCACATGCAAGGCAGCAGGAGGTCAGCACCTCTGACTTCTCCAATACTTACTTGGAAGAGGACATGGTGAGGAAGTTCACATGCTCATGAACCTAACCTCTATACTGCCATAAACTTCCCCATAATGGTTTGTGTTCTATCAGGAGGGAAGAGTTCTTTTCTTGCATCTTTTGCTTCTAATTAATTTGACAAGGGCTTCTGTTCTTTTAAATACAGCCCGGCTCATGTTTTAAAAATTCTTCTTTGACGCAGCCTTGCTCTTAGCTTAGTCAAAAGAGGCTCCAAGCTCCCATAGCTAGGCTTTTAGTTTGGCCTGTAGCTTACTCGAAGTAAACGCTTCCACCATGTTTATTCAAAAGAGTAGAAACTTAAATATATAGCAAACTCTTAGCTCTCAATCTCTAGTGCTAACTCTGCAACGGTGTCTGCAAGGAGCTGCTAAGTTGGTCATCATAAATGATCTCCTGACCCTGCCTGTACAATCCGATATCTGATAACTGTAAATTACTTAAATATGCCAGGGGCGTATATCCCTTCACTTATCGCCATAACGTTTAAGGGATAAAACTAGCTCAGCACTTTCTAAAGCTCAGTATTTGTTTAGGCAACCCCGAGGGATGTTGTTGCTTAAGTCTGACTTGTTTTCCACAGTCATCGGCATCGCTTTAATGAGGAAGGTCGTATGGTGCTCATCTATATATCTCTTACAGTAAGCTGTAGCTTTGCTCCCCCACCTGTTTGCTCATTTCTACTGCAGGATGACCCTGAACTGTTTAAAGAGAAACAGACAACATACACTACCCCGCCCTCTAAATCTGCCTCTTTCACCCAAACTACCTGCAGATCTTCCCTCACCACATCCATAAACCTCCTCCTTGGTCTTAATCTTTTCCTCCATCCTCAGCATTCTTCTACCAATATACTGCATGTCCCTCTCCTGCAAACTTTCTCAACCTATAGTGTCCCTCACCTCGTATCCAAAACATCCTACATGCGCCGCCATCCCTCTAATAAACACATTTCTAATCCTGTCCATCCTCGTCACTCCCAATGAAAATAAAAATTGATTAGCACTCAAGTTTATGCTAGCTGTTGTTTGCCGTCTTGTGAAAGATGAGCAAATATTTACTGGAAAACATAACTGTTGGAATTATGTTTACATTATTGCTTCAATATATTTCATCAGGAGTCGCAGATTTCTTTTTTCACGATCATGTCTCGATATTGTAACTCTTTACATTTTAGTCTGATTTACTTTTACATTAATATTCAATTAATACACTTTGTTCATGTGAAATAACTTCCTCCGGTAGACACAGTCATTGTCTTAAAATAAAGGCACCTCCAAGTTATTATTTGTTGTATTTTTAGCTAATGCAGTTGTTGAATGCTACTCCAAAACTTTAGCCAGCCTGTTAGCTTGTAGATCATTTGGTTCCTCACGATTCTGCACTTGATGTCCAATATGTTCTGCACTTGATGTCGTCTTCCCTTCTCCCCCCCCCCCCTTCCCCCCCAATGATTTGCTGTGCTCTTACGAAATTCTAAAAAGTTTTCTCCAAGGCGGATGTTTCTGGAAAAAACATCACTCGATTTGCACGTGATTTACTTGACTTATTGAAATTAATTAAGATTTAAAAGATCTCAATGTAATCGGCCTCTTTTGTCTGTTTTTTTTTTTTTAAAGATGGTCAGACATGTTTAACTGTAGTGATTAAAATGAAACCAGCCCAGGACACCAATCACACCTTTTGGTTGATGCTGGAAGAAAAGATGTGTTTTAGATGTGATGGATTTTTAGGTATTTGTCTCTTTTGATATAT
>JAOTRA010000006.1:1532025-1550263 GCA_026260255.1 Pseudolaguvia tuberculata | reverse complement strand
ACATATTTAAAACATTCTTGTACAGTAACCCGCATACACACACATTCCTAGGGGCAAATACTACTTCACACTTTTTCTGCTTCGCGGAAGGTTCTGGTCCCCATTAACCACGAAAAACGAGGGATCACTGTGTTTGTCTGCAGTTTGAAATAAAGTTTAGAAAAACCTAATTTGTCCGGAACTATGAATTTTTTTGCAGTTGTCACAACTTCAGCCCAGTTCCTCTTTTAATGCACCCATTGCTTCAAACATGGCCAGCTACAACAAAGGAAGTCTGTCTTTCCTGTGATCTGGTTTGTTATTGTTAAACCACCCTTCATACTGAAATCGAAAAAGGCCAAAGGGGTGCACACCATCGATTCTGCTCTTAATTATAAGATGAAAGCCGGCTGTAGCCACCCTTCCTGTGTCCTGACCACCCTCCAACATTTGGGCACTTGGAGCCAATGAGGCGATAGGGCTCTTCTTTATCTCTGGATGTTTATTCGTTTCTTCTCATTTAGCTGACATGGCAAGCTAGCCATGGGGTTTCTGCCATTTCGTCAGAATGATATAATTGGTTTAATGAGAACTGGCTCTTACAAATTTTATGTATTTATTTACCTTCTCACAACAGGTTGTCCTTTTTAAAGAACTTAATGTTAACGATGTTGAATCAAATCTCGATAAGATTTGTTAATAAAAATGATAAGCTCTGGACATTTTGAACTCTATATGTATCAGACACTCTTCCCGGTGGTAGCAAAAGTAGCAAAAGGTAAAAATTTTATAATGCAATAAACACTGGGTGCAAACGGTGTCGAACGTGCATGCACAACACTGTTAAAATATGTAGTGAAATCCAGACATTTCTGCCATTTCTTTTGTAAAACAATTGTGGATTTATTTTTATTTTTTTAACCTATGAAAGCAATACTGGCTCTGTACCTACTGGCTCCCACTGGTCTGTACCTACCCACTTCAACCACATTTCTTTTGAGAATTTAGACTTCATTATGCAGGTTTTGTGTGTTGTCTTTGTAAAAATATTTAGAATAGTAGTTTCTAAAAAAGAACCTCACAAAAGCAGTAAATTATTACAAGCACAGACTGTCAGGGCTCCTTATCATAACATCCTCTGCTACGAGGCAGCTGTTCATTCTGAAACTCTCGGACTCCCTTTGACCTACACTGTGGAAAAAATGGGGCAGGAGGCACCTCAGCTGTCTCATAGACCTCATATGGACCATAACTGCCTTCAGTATGTAGGTTTCATGGGTTGTGGACTGATCTCCTGGTGCTGCTGGTTTTTTTAATTTTTTTATTAACTTCAGACAAAGTAGGTTTTGTTGATTTGTAAGGGGGTTTTTGTGTACAAAGCATTTTTCTGAGTGTGTGTCTGTTGTTTCTCTGGCTGTAGTCGTGACATGGAGAACAAAGAGACGCTGCGTGGGCTGCAAAAGATCGAGGATCGGCCAGAGGAGCGCATGATTCGAGAAAAGCTTAAGGCCACCTGCATGCCAACTTGGAAACACGAATGGCTGGAAAGAAGGAGCAAAAGAGGCCCTGTGGTCAGTCATTACTGTATCACATTTTTTCTTTTTCGCATTCCATTGTTTCTTGTATTAACCGAGTGTGTGTGCTTTTAATGTTGTCAAACTCACTTCTGGTCAGGTTGTAAAGCCCATTCCACTGCGACCAGACAGCAGTGAAGCTGGACAGCTAGGACAAGAGGCAGCCAATGACAGCGCCAGCTCCTCATCCTCTCAGAGCAAAGGTCGTCGCAGCCCCTCTCCTGGACCATCTTCATCCTCCATCTCTTCCACATCCTCCTCTTCCAAGATGACTGGGAAGCCAGAGTCTCCCGGTGTACGCAGGAAGCGGGCGTCCCCAGTTCCTGTAAACCTTACACCCACTCTGACACACAGAAACTTGCAATTGTCACTGTTGTCTATTCATTCATTTAACCAGCATAATTTGAATGTAATTATATGACATGTAATTATGTCATTAAAATTGCTGAAACATAATGTTTCTCAATAAACGTCCATTTCCACTAATAACTAAACTTCATTTGTGTATATATATTTTGTAATCCTTAAATAATTGTGATTTACATGGTCAGCTGCTTGTTAGTTTATGACAAGGTACTTCCCTGATGGCAAAGGAATAGAGGAAAAGAACGGCGATGTAGTTTAGTGTTGAGCACTTGTTCCTAATACACACACTTGTGGCTTGTTTAGTTTCAGAGTGGCAGAGTGACGCCACCACGCAGAGCGCCATCACCCGATGGCTTTTCCCCTTATAGCCCTGAAGAGACCAATCGCAGGGTCAACAAGGTCATGAGGGCCCGTCTCTACTTACTACAGCAAATTGGACCTAACTCTTTCTTGATTGGAGGAGACAGCCCAGACAATAAATACCGTGTGTTCATTGGACCTCAGGTACGAATGAAAACTGAGAATGCTTTTGCATCTTTAACACAAGTACTTTCTGGCTTTAATCTGATTCAGTTCATCATCTCATATTATAACGGCAATGCGTAACTGTTGCTGTTTATCAGACCTGCAGCTGTGGCCGTGGAGCTTTCTGCATCCATGTGCTTTTTGTCATGCTGAGAGTCTTCCAGCTGGAATCGTCTGATCCACTGCTCTGGAGAAAGACCCTTAAAAACTTTGAGGTAAAACGCAAAAGCACATCATGAAAATCAATTCTTTCACCCAAGCAGGAATCCAAAATGTCAGCTTCTAGTGCATTGTCCGTATTGCAGGTGGAGAGCTTATTCCAAAAGTATCACAATCGGCGGAGCTCACGAATCAAAGCACCGTCTCGCAGCACCATTCAGAAGTTTGTGTCACGCATGTCCAACTCTCATACTACCTGTACATCCAGCACCTCAGCCTCCAGCAATGAGAGCAGGTGAGTGCTAGTGTGAATGAAAGGTACAAAGAGCCAAACTCTAAACTTCACATACATTCAGTCACGTGATCTTGATGAGAATTATTTTTATTTCTGCCATTTGGTAGACACCCTTATTCAGAGCGACTTACACTTCTTTTTTTAAACAATTGAGCAATTTAGGGTTAAGGACTACCACGTCCTTATCAGTCAGTTCGGAGACAATAGTCATCTAGGTAACTTTGAAATCTGCTTTAAAAATAAATATCAGGATCTAAGCTCCGAAACATCCATATTGTGAGCTCTGTCGTAAACATCAGTGTGTTTACAGTGAGTGTGTGTGTGTCTCATGCAGTATGAAGGATGAGGAAGAGCAGATGTGCCCCATCTGTCTGCTGGACATGCTGGACGAGGAGAGTCTGACTGTGTGCGAGGAGGGCTGCAGAAATAAACTGCACCATCACTGCATGTCCATATGTGAGTACAAGTCTACAGACACACACACACACACACACACTCTTATATGTGATTGATATATATTGCTTTAATATGCTTTCATTTTTAATTACCCTGAACTAAAGTAAAGAACTTGAGCTCATCTGCCATTTTGTTTTTCAGGGGCAGAAGAATGTCGGAGAAACCATGAACCCTTGATCTGCCCTCTATGCAGAGCCAAGTGGAAGTCACATGATTTTTACAGGTGAGAAGATTCTTAACATTTCAGCTGTTTGTAGGATTCAGAGAAACCCACATGGAGACGTGGGGGGGGGGGGTGTCCTCACAATACAGCATAAAATCTTTTATTTATTTATTTTTTTGCCTACTCGAAAGGGAGTACCAGGAATACAAGCTATTGTTCAGTGTCGGTGTTTCCAAGTCTGTACAGGAAGCAGCTGCATGTGACCCAGGTGAAAGGTCAGGGAAACCTGGGGAGACGCTCTGAGATAAAACAATCGGATTCAGGTTCAGGAAATAGAGGAGGAGTGACCATTGCATTGAGCACACAGTTTGCTTACACAGGAAGAAAATGTAAGGAACATGTGCAAAAACAAGCAGGAGGAAAGCTTTAATAAGCCTTTTCCTACTTTGGGTTGGAGTCGTATGCCAGACCACTCACAACAGTCCAAATATGAACCATCAGCTCACAGCAGGAGCTCAAGTATGCTACCGTCAGCAATCTTAAATGATACCTTTAAACCACTAGTGTTCTAGATCAGCCAGTAACGGGTCAGAGTTCACAAACTAGTGACAGTGGAATTTTGGTTATAATTCTATACAGAATTGATCAAAACTTTATTTACTGATTGGCAATTTTGGAACCACCTACTTACATGATTTATTTTTAAATTTCTATTTATAGTATTCGACATTGGACAAGTTTTAATTCCCCAATACAAACTGTATAGATGAATAAATGGTGTAGAGTGAATATATGGTATGGATCGGCGTTATTATACAGCCCCCTTGTGACCGTGAGCCGGTAGAGAAGGTGTTGCTATTGTGCGGATGATATGCCTGCCTGCCTGCCTGCCTGTATATCAGCAACTTGGAATTTCGTGAGTCGGATCTTCTCACAGCGGTTAGGTGAGCTAGACAGTATGGCACCATCTGTGTTTTGTGTGTTTGCCCAGGGCTGAAATGCTAGCATCTAGTCACGTTTAGTGTCTCCTAACCCCCACCACCACCACCACCACCACCTCCACAAAGACATGAATACAACCCCGACGTGGGATCCTCTACGCACAAAAAGCTGTGAAACCGTAGCCTGTTGTTTGTCTAGTAAAGCAGCAATTACTCCAATTCTGTTGAATGAATCTCATTGGTTCATGAAATAATTTCTAATCTATTTGCTATTACTGTTTATATTTCTAGCATAGATGTGCAATTGTGTGTCTTGATCACATTTATTGGACATGATGGAAATAAAGCTATTGTAATGGTGTGTGCCAGTTTTCCATTGATCCTCTTTCTATAAGTAGATCTTATCATGTGCTACTGATTGTATCGATTAGTATAGAGTAATGTCTTTCTTTAAAGTGAAGGAAATGAAACCTATCAGCGCAATAGTAAGGCAAATGGTCGAGGTGCTAAGATGTTGATTGGATGACTAGGCAGACCAAAGCCCCAACACTACTAGTCAGCTACTGTCTGGTCCTTAAGCATGACCCATAACCTTTCCTGCTCCTAGGGCGCTGTATCATGGCTGTCTAACCAACTTTCTAAGATTTTAGTGTTGTAGAGGAAATTTAGATGTTGACCAACTTCCCTTCCCCCTCCCAAATTCAGGGTAATTAATGAAAAGACAGCATCATTATTATAGCTGCACTTCTCTAGATCCGCATCGCAGTTACTCTGCTAGCTGCTAGGCTAGTACAGAACGCAGGGAGGTAACCTGTATCGCCTTATAATATTTTAATTTACGATTGCTTTTCCAGAACGTAATGGGTTCACGTAATGAAAGTCATGGGTTCTGTGTATAAACATATTAAATGTCATAGATCGCACCTGTCGCACATAAACTATTACAGTAAGTTTTGCTACATTTTCACGGGTATTTTGTATTGCCATCGCGTCTCATGCTATAATTTTTTTTGGGGGGTGTGTTTGTTTAGTCACGAGCCAGGATCGACAGTGGAAAGCTCCATAAGCCGTTCTCAGAGTCTGGTGTCTTCCTCCACCACTTCTTCATCTTCCCATGCTGAAGGTCAGAGGGTAGCTAACGATGGAGACTTTTCTTTGCCCCATTACGGAGTCCAGCAAATTCCTCAGACTTATAAAGAACTAGCTGAACCCTGGATCAAGGTAAGGTGGATGGAATTATGCAGAATATTAAAACAATCACTTTAGGGGTGGTTCTGCTCATCAGGGGTGACTTAACTGCTTGAGAAATCCAGCTATTTCTACTGCTAGTTGTTATAAACAAGGAACATTTTATGGTTCGGTTTCTTAAAATGGCACATTTTAAATGTCTTTTTTTTTTAATTTTATTTTTGCTGTTCCACATCTTTAACTAGGTGTTTGGTATTGAACTGGTTGGCTGTCTGTTCTCCCGGAACTGGAACATTAGAGAGATGGCATTGCGTAGACTGTCGCATGATGTGAGCGGTGCTTTGTTGCTGGCCAATGGCGAGCACTCGATGGCGAGTGCGGCAGCAGGGGGCGGCCTTGGTGCAGCCGGAAGCGAAATCCCAGGGGAGGTGGTGGTGGAATCGTGCTGCAGCGTTCTTTCTATGGTGTGCGCAGACCCTGTCTACAAAGTCTATGTGGCTGCACTGGTAAGAAAAGGATCCTATTTAACACATAAAACCTGCCTCTTACCAATTCTGATCATCAAACACACTGGTATGTTAAAGCTGTAGGTCAATCATTCTGCCCAAAATGGTCTTAATAGGGGAATTGGTGGCACAATCAAGTTGCCATTGTTGGGCTCCTGATTAGGGCCCTTAAATATAATATAATATTTCTTATATATACTCAAGATTATTACAAGCAAGTTTTAGAGACCCACTACAGGACACACACATCTGTGTCCAAGTGTAGCAACTTGGATGCTCTCATACCTGCAAGGATACCAGGGCTGCTACCACACTAAAAAATATATAAAAATCTATAAAATAAAAATAAAGTTCCATAAATCACGATCTGATTAGAGAAAATTGTAGAGAACCATAATGTTATATAAGGTTTTTTATAGTTGCAAAATTAAGTGATATTTCTTTATTTTGGCTCTGATTGACCTCCAGACTGAAGATCTTGTTTTTGTATTATCGTTCATCTTATCGCACCTAACTTTTTAAAAATTTTTTTTTTTAGTTTTTTCTTAAAATGGCTGTGTATTAAAATGGCCCTTTTTTTAACTTTAACTAAACACAAAAAATAAAAGCTAATCAGTGCCGAAGTTCAGTGTTACAACAAACCGCGCTGACTCGTTCTAAAGTTCACTTTAAACCAGGAAGTCAGCGAAACGGCAAGGAACGCTCGGATTTAATGTTGTTGGGGTTTTTTTGGTTTTCCTCTTCTTTCCTCCCTCCCCCCAACATTAACTTTTGGTGACCGTTTTCATGACATGCTTTGTCGGAGTTTAACGTTTTCCTGAGGCTCTTTTGCTCCGGCGTTTTATGAAAACAAGGAACGTTCTATCCTCTTGGGGGATTTCCAGAATATTAGGCGTAGATGGATTTTTTTTTGCTGAATTCTTTAAACTGAATTTGGGGGTTGGTGTCCATGGACTAAAAATACCAGACAGTTGTTTTTTTTTTTTGTTCAAGGCAAGGCCAGTGTATCCAATGTTTAGTGTTTAGGGAAGATTTTATTTATTTACTTATTTATTTTGCAGTCATGTTTGTATTGAGCAAACGCGTCATTGGGCGAATTACTGGATAGCAAAAAGGTCACGTAGTGTGTGTCTGTGTGTGTCTGTGTGTGTCTGTGTGTGTCTGTGTGTGTGTGTGTGTGTGTGTGTGTGAACGTTGAGCTTATCAGTACTGGGCAACCTTCCAGTACGGTGTGCTATCAGTCACCACTCCTGAGTTTTCTCTGGTCATCAGGGTCAGGATGAACTGTTTCTCACACAAACACGCATATGCAGAGTTTACCACTCTGTGAGCATGTCACAAGAACCCAGCATCCTTGTTCTCACCAGAATAGTCAGGCCATATTCTGGTGCGCAAGGTCAAAAGTTCACGGCTGTGTAGCCGTGCGTTCCATTACATACCTACTGCTATGGAGAGAACATGTTCATGAATTGTCTATTATTTACTCTTGTACGTTCATTTTATTTTCTTTCTTTTAACTTAGAAGCCTTTATTACATAAAGTATTTGCATAGACTAATATTTAAAGATGTTTTAATGCCGTATAAATATTTGATTGTTTGTTTTTGGGTTTTTTTACCTAGAAAACTCTGCGAGCTATGCTGGTCTACACGCCATGCCACAGTTTATCAGAGCGGAGTCGCCTGCAGCAGCTGCTTCAGCCAGTGGTCGAGACCA
The DNA here is from genome assembly GCA_026260255.1 of Pseudolaguvia tuberculata. Lineage (NCBI taxonomy): Eukaryota > Metazoa > Chordata > Actinopteri > Siluriformes > Sisoridae > Pseudolaguvia > Pseudolaguvia tuberculata. The sequence goes on along the minus strand of JAOTRA010000006.1, from coordinate 1,542,396 downwards.
TCCTGGTTAAATGTGCCGACGCCAACAGGTGAAGCACGTCTCCATATCTGAAGTAGAGATTTCAAGACTGTGTCGAGTTTGAAATGCATTTTACTGCCACCTAATGATCTGCTCTTGTACAATCATATTAAAAAAAGAAAGTCTATTAGTAGATCATTAGTGAAAGAAAAGCAATAAATATTTGATGTAGAACTATAAATAGTGTGTCTGTGTCTGTCTCTTTTCTGTGTCTCTCTGTCTGTGTCTCTCTGTCTCTGTCTGTCTCTCTCTGGTTCTCACAGTCGCACAAGCCAGTTGTCTGTATCCACTCTACTGGAACTCTGTAAAGGCCAGGTTGGAGAGCTTGCTGTTGGTAGAGAGATTCTCAAAGCAGGTGTGAATTGCAAAATTAATTACACACATTGTGTATCATTGTAAGAGCATCCAGCAGGCTGATGATCAACTTGATGTCCAATAATTTGTGTGTCTCTGTGCATTTTAGGTTCTATCGGAATAGGTGGAGTGGACTATGTGCTAAATTGTATCCTGGGTGCCCAGACTGAGGCAAATAACTGGCAGGCTCTTCTAGGCCGTTTATGTCTGATCGACAGATTACTGCTTGAGTTTCCAGCTGAGTTTTACCCACATATTGTCACAGCCACTGACTGTGGACATCTCCAAAATCAGGTGGACAGGTACAGGACCGCTTTATCTAAACACCATTAATTCAGTCTGCTTGCTGAGACTGTAATATATTAGAAATAAATAAATGTCCTGCCTCTTTTGTCAATTTAATTTCAGGTACCAGAAATTGCTGCATCTGCTGAGTTTTGCGCTGCAGTCCATTGATAACTCGCACTCCATGGTAGGCAAGCTGTCTCGTCGTGTGTTCCTGAGTGCTGCCCGTATGGTGGCCCGTGTGCCCCACGTTTTTGTCAAACTGCTGGATATGCTGAGTGTAACCAGCTCGACCCACTATGCCCGGATGCGCCGGCGCCTGCTGGCTATTGCGGAGGAGATGGACATCCTTGATGCTGTGCACCTCGGTCTTGAGGACGTTCAGGGGTCTACCGGACTGCAGATTGATGCCTTTCTGGATCCTGCAGCACCTCATAACTCGCCTACTTCCACCGAAAGAAATTCTCCCACTCCCTGCCTGCAGGAAAAGCCTTGTAGTAAAGTAGCTCGATGCGGAACAGTTAATAACAAATCCATAGACGCAATGTCGGACAGGTTGGCATGCATCACAGCTGCACCTGCCGAATCCCCAAAACCCCCAGTTCAGCTACGTGGTCCCCTTAGACCCCTGAGCCAGTGTTTTAATTCACATTTGCCTTCCTCCTGTCAGCCTCCCCCACTCCCCTCTCCTTCTACCTCTCAAAACCGGCCGCAAGCTTTTGTCCCTGGCAAGCTTACTACCTGCTCCCCTGGTGCACAGCGTAAATATCCCATTCCTAAAGGTTCTAGTGGAGGAGGGACCAGTAAAGACCTTGAAAAGCTTCCTTCCCCTAGTTTCCCCCACGCTAGGCCTCTGCCTTCCAACCACATCCATCGCCCCAAACCCTCACGACCCTCTCTCTCCCCTTCCACTTCATCTGAGGCAGCTAAAGTTCAATGCCTAGGTCCCAAAAGCAACATGAAGCTCGAACTTCAAGACATTACTCAAGGTGAGGGTGCAAGGTGCAGTTCCAGCTCTGTGTTTGTCCCTAGCGATGATGCGGTTTTTACGCCTGTGGATGAGAAGTTCCACGGACTGGACGCTTTGGTCGATCTCAATTCCAGCATGGAGGATCTTCTGGAAGCGTCCATTCCAGTAGCAGACAGCACAGTGACGTTCCAGTCAGAAGTAGCTGTGCTGTCACCAGAGCAGGCTGGTTCAGATGAATCCTACAGCCAGGACGTGACTCAGAACCAGAAGTGCAAGGAGAAAATGGAGGCCGAAGAAGAGGAGGCCCTAGCTGTCGTCATGGCAATGTCAGCGTCCCAAGATGCCTTGCCCATCATCCCGCAGTTGCAGGTGGAGAAAGAGGAGGATGTCATTATCATACAGGTGGATGTAAGTGTAGATGATACTTTTTCTCCTTGGACAACGTCATGAAAATTTGCAGCTGACCACAGACCTGACCTGACATCTGTTTTAGTAAACTAACTTTAATCAGTCTGTGTCTTTCTCTGTTCACGCTCAGACGCCAGAGACACTGCCTGGTCATACCAAAGCAAAACAGCCCTACCGTGAAGGGGCAGAATGGCTAAAGGGCCAGCAGATTGGCCTGGGTGCTTTCTCTTCCTGCTACCAAGCCCAGGACGTCGGCACCGGAACTCTGATGGCCGTCAAACAGGTGAAACAGTTTAATATTATTTTTTTTTTAACTTCTTTGGTTTGACAAGACAAAATGTCCAATGTGGTTAACATGATCAGATGGGCAACAATATCATTTAATGAACTTAAATATCTAGATTTACAAGCTTGGTTATGGTCCAAGCAGAAGATAATCACCATCCTGACTCATTTGTTTAATGCCTATCTAGGTGACCTATGTGAGGAACACGTCATCTGAGCAGGAAGAAGTGGTGGAGGCACTGCGGGAGGAGATCCGGATGATGAGCCACCTCGATCACCCTAACATCATCCGCATGCTGGGATCAACCTGTGAAAAGAACAACTACAACCTGTTTGTGGAGTGGATGGCAGGTAAGATCATTGCTATGAGGAATTAATAATGACTTTGATGAACCATGTGCCTTTTTGTTTCCATTCCAGGTGGCTCAGTGTCTCATCTCCTGAACAAGTATGGTGCCTTTAAGGAAAGTGTGGTGATCAACTATACAGAACAGCTGCTCCGAGGTTTGGCTTACCTTCATGAGAATCAGATCATCCATCGTGACATCAAAGGTGAGCCATGCACAACCATGAGTTGTGCTAGGAAAAGGATGACCTTGCTGATGTGGATGATTTTTCATTTAGACTGGGTTCTATTGAAGATCCTTGAACGTTTGAACCCTAACGATGGGAACTAAAATAACAAGTGCGGGAAATTTGCCATTTTGCTGAGACATTATTAGTACAGCTGGAAATACATAGAGCTAATATAGTGTGGTGATCTGTGTGGTGATCTTCTGCTTTATCTATGGACCATACTTTTTATCCCCTTTGTTTACATTCATGGCATTTGGCAAAGTGACAGTATTTTTACTTATTTTTTTTTAATACAACTGAGCAATTAAGGGGTTAAGGGCCTTACACTGGGGCTTTAAAACAGAAAATATCCAGTTTGTATGGAATGGTTAGGAGGGCGTTTTGGGGCAATAATGTGTTTCGCCTTGAATTAAGGGGGCGCTGGTCCAAAATAGTTTGAGTACAACTTCTTTAGATCTTTTTGCCCATGGTCATGGTGGTTGTCAGTGTGTATTAACTTTTTGTCACCCTGACACTGTGCTATACTGCTAGCACCACCAGAGAGAATATGTCACATGCGGTAAATATGGCAGACTGAAAAACTAAAACATGCATCGCTTAATGTTTATAGTGCATTAAGTTGCTCTTATTATAATAAGTAATAACTCAAATCGCAATAGTAATATTGCAATTTGTGTTATTAATCAATTCAGTGCAGTAGTGCTATCAGCAGTATCGCAATCAGTGATTTTAATAGAAAAGTTGTTTCTGTGTACACCCTGGACGGGTCGCCAGTCCATCACAGGGCAACACATAGACAAACAACCATTCACACACACATTCGCTCCTATGGACAATTTACAATCACCAATCCACCTAATCTGCATGTTTTTGGACTGTGGGAGGAAACCGGAGTACCCGGAGGAAACCCACACAAGCGTGGGGAAAACATGCACACTCCGCACAGATAGCTCTCCAGCCCGGGATTTAAAATATGATATTTGATATTTCGTACCTATGCTTTTAGTTCTGGAGCTGCAATATTTATGCCACAGTGACCTCTGGTGGCTTTTTCGTACATTGCACAGTATTATTATACTTGATTATATTTAGAAGTAATGTTATATATACATTTTTTAGGTAGCTATTTCTAAAAAATATATATTGCCATATATTTGATTTATTTTCTTGTCTTTATCTCGCAAAGGTGCCAACCTGCTGATCGACAGCACAGGTCAGAGGCTGCGGATAGCTGACTTTGGGGCAGCAGCAAGGCTGGCTTCCAAAGGCACCGGTGCAGGAGAGTTCCAGGGTCAGCTCCTGGGCACCATCGCCTTTATGGCCCCTGAAGTAAGACTGAATGATGCAGAAAACCTAGCCATTAGGTTTCATATAAAGACATGAACACAGCGATACCAAAGTAGTCTAGTGTGGAAGTGGTAGGCTACTGGTTAAAGTGTTGGGCTAATACCAGAAAGACCAGGGTTCAAATCCCACTTCCACCAAGCAACCACTGTGGGCCCTTGAGCAAGGCCCTTAACCCACAATTGCTCTGGTTAAGAACGTCTGCCAAATGCCAAACTGTAACAGTATTCTCACCTATTAACTCTGGCTATTGAAATACAGCCAAGCCAAGTGAGTGTTCTGTGTGGCAATCAGATTCCCGTGGCTCACTGGAGAGTCTGGCCGGAGTGCATTCAGGTTTTCTCACTAACTCGCAGTGAAAGAAAATCGTAATCCTTTTGAGGCCACCACAGTGGCCTGTGTGTGCTAATGTTTTGTTCTAATTGTTCAGGCAGACTTTGTTTAATTAGGAAGCAATTCAGCAGGACTTGCCTTCTCCCTGGAAGGAAAGCTTGTGTTGCTAAAGCCTCTCAATACTGAACAGTTCCCGCTATCCAAAAACCCATCCGTCTATTCTTTTCCTGATACAGAATAAATCTATAATAAACTCCTCCAGATTTTATTAAACAGCTCCTAAAGACATAACTAAAAGGATCTTAACTGAAGGTGAAAGAAACTGATGAGACATTTGGGGGGGGGGGGGGGGGACAGAAATAACCCTGTAACATTTCATTCATCTTCTTACCCGCTGGACAGATCGCCAGTCTATCACAGGGCACATATAGACGAAGAACCACTCGCACACATTCACTACTAGGGGCAATTTAGAATCACCAATCAACCTTAATGTACATGTTTTTGGACTGTGGGGGGGGAAACCTTCTTGTTGTGAGGCCACAGTGCTAACAGTGCTAATCACTACGCCACCGTGCTGCCCCCATGTAACATCCTAACGAAAGTTATTTAAAAGTGTTTGCTGCCTTTGTGTAACACTTAAAAGCTATGCGGGCTGCTTTTTTTTTTTTTTTTTTGGGCCGAAGCTTGGGTTCGATTTAGGTTGGCGGTAATGTAAAGAAAAATCGGAGGAGAAGAAACTGACTCTATTTTCGGAGTCTGTGTTCTGGAATGTTTTTATTGATTGTGTTTTCCGTTGCTGCAGGTGCTGAGAGGACAGCAGTATGGCCGGAGTTGTGACGTATGGAGTGTGGGCTGTGCCATCATTGAGATGTCTTGTGCCAAGCCGCCATGGAATGCAGAGAAACACTCCAACCACCTGGCACTTATTTTCAAGGTGAGGATTAACGCAGGGACCGGCGAACTGACCATGTTTTTATTCATGATGTCCCATTTATATATAATAATTCTTTTCCAATTTCAGATTGCCAGTGCTACCACAGCACCCACTATCCCCCCACACATCCCTCCAGGCTTGAGAGACGTCACACTGCGCTGTCTGGAGCTTCAACCTGCTGATCGGCCGCCATCACGCGAACTCCTCAAACACCCCGTCTTCCGCCATACCTGGTAACACTGAGCATCCGGGAACTACTGAAACGCCTCACTGCTGTCGTTCTCTCCTGCACTCGCACTCACATTTGCTTCAACACAACACACACACACACACACACACTCACACACTGGGCCCTTTACTGCTGTAGCTTTAGCACGTAATGTAGAAGCAGCCAATCAAGTGCCTTTACAAAGACAGGAGTTTCTGCACCTTCCTTCATTATAATCACAGGAAGGAGTTCGGAATGCTTCGGAAACGAAACGTCTAACTTAAGCAAGGATTTATTATTTTTTTTAAAGAAAATGTTTAAGCTTGTTGTAATTGATGGAAATATTTTTAAAATCTTTTTAAAGGCATCATCAGTTCCTTTATACACATTTGTGCATTTTACTGTCAAGCCATTGTGCTTTTTATTTTTCTGCTAGTGTAAAAACACCACAAACTGCTTTCAGGGAAAGATAATGCTAAACAGAAAAACTTCAGCTAACGTAACGTTTAATGTGAACGCAAACTACGCTGGGCTCTGTCGACATGTCTCTCTCTCTCTCTCTCTCTTTTTTTTTTTTTTTGTTAAATCTCAGAATCTTGTGTAAAAGTGTATGATTTTAAATGTGTTTAACATAGAATCAAAGATACATTTATTATCTATTGGAGTTTTTGATATTAAGACCAGCAAATCCATTCGACCCACCTGAATAACTTTATGTTCAATGCACCAGTTTGGGGGGGTTTTATTTTTCTTTTGGGTTGATTTGCATGTTATAGCACATACATAAGCCTTCATTTGTAAATCATAATTTCATTTTGGAAAGATCTGCTTTCAAGGTGCTGTTCAATCAGATGCTTATAATCGGTGATGTTTTGATTTGCTTGTCTCTGAATCTCTAGTGCATGTGTTTAAGAGCATGACGTCCAGCTGAGCATTTCTCATTCCGCTCAGGCTGTGAATCCAAGCATCGTGAATCCAAGGAGTGATATGGCTGAGTTTTGTGCCTTTTTTTTTTTTTTTTTTTTTTTTTTTTTTTTTTTTTTTTTTTTTTTTTTTAATAAACACTGAAATCATGTTAAAACTGTATGAACTGTAACTCTTCAAGTGTTGGTGGCGCTGTTGTAACCTGTTAAACAATTCTAAGGCTGAGTTTTGAGCATTCGAATAGGTTTTATTTTTTTGTCACCGCCCATAATCAAATAAAAGGGGTGACGCAAGAGAATTTTTGGTCAATTAAAGAGAGAACTTTATTTAAAGCACATTTTGTGCAGGATACAAGCTGATCAAGCTTGAAGAGTTAAAGATGTAAATATATGTACAATTTTCTTTTTGGTAGCTAAAATTATTTTACTTTACTTGAGTATTTTTATACCACAACTATTTCCGTAAATACATATATTTGTTTCTCCTCTGGGTATCTGAACTTTATCTGAACTTTATCTATCTTGTTAATGTCTTTATAAAAGCTTTAAAATTATGCACTCTGTCTTTTTATATGGGGGGGGGGGGACGGGACAGACTATCCGATTCAGTCAAATTTATAAAAGCTAATCAGTATTACTGCAATACGTCATACCTGTTCAATTGTTCAGGTTAATAGTTTTGGGTTGGTTTTTTTTTTTGCTGTTTTTTTTCTCTCCTTTTTATGGATCTGAGCTGGACTGAAATTGTGAAATAATGCTGTTTCTTGTTACTTGGTACTTTTTTTTATTTTTTGTTTCATCTTTCTTTCTTTAAATTCCTTATTCCTGTTTTATTCCAGTCTCTACTACCTCAGGTTTCCTAGTTTCCTCTACCAAAGTTCACTATATATAAGTATATCTTTTGACTTTTATAATCTCTCTTGATCTGATTTCCAGGGTGTAATGGGTTAATTATACATGAGCACCGTTTTTATTGTGCAAATAGATTCCTGAATCTCTGATCTGAAACCGATCAATTGGCTCTTAAGCTAGATTCTTTCATTGTAAGCAAATGTTTTAAGTTTTTATCCCATTGGAAACCTTTTTTATAACAAAATTGACTTATTTTGGTGTTCGTCTTTAGCAAATAAAAATGGGAAATTGGTCTTAAATTTTTGTACGTGTAGCTTTTTTACTGTGTCCAACTGAATGTTGTACTTTTGTTATAACTGAGAATGTGAGACTGATGGAAGGATTCAACGTAAATTAAATGCAATTAATTTTACAATTCATTTAAAAACAGATACAGGGTCTGCTCGAATTAATGGTCCAACCCTGCTATTCACAAAGATTTCTGCTCGGGTATCTTTGACCTGTTTGGACATTTACAGGAAATACTATCTATAAAAAATAAATTGCTGCTGTTTTCTTTTAGAATTGGAATTTTAAAAAAAAAAAAAAAAATTAAGTAAAATAAGAATTTCATATGTTTTCACTTTTTTCATTTTAGATGGTTTTACAATTTCATTATACAAAAGGAATGGAATCTTGTACAGCTAAATATTTTATTTTATCTTCGGGATTTTGTATATTTTCTACAATAATAGCCAAAAAAATTAGGAGGCTATACTAGGAGACTTGAGCTTGGCTAATATTAATATTCTGGCTACCTTTGATTGACGTTAACAGAGAATGTATTACTTGAAAATAAAATAAAACAGGAAATGAATTGTTGTACAAGAGCAAAATAAATGATGTTCGCAGAGCAAACGAATTATATATTAAAAAAAGAAAAACAGTTGATTACACGTGGCATCTCCAACAGCATGCCATGCTGACCAAAAATTCTTACATACCTGAACCATACTACATAACAAAAACAGTTTTGCAGTGATCTTCCTATCAATATGCCAAAGGAAAGAGTTTTACTATAATAAAGGAGGGGAGCTTTTATAATACCTATGGGATATGTGCCTTCGACCCCAAGCAACCACCTTAATGTTATTGCCAAGAAAATCAGGGAGCTGGACTGAAAATTCTCAACCTATGACTGACGGTTATTTAAATGTTTTAAAATATTTTTCTTTAAAATAAGATCCCAGGTTCGATTGCCAGGTGACGTTTGCCTGCGATTGTGTGGGTTTCCTCTCACAGTCCAAAAACATGTACATTAGGTTGATGGTGCACATTGGTGATTTTAAATTGCCCATAGGAGTGAATGTGTACGAATGATTGCTCGTGTATGTGTGGCCCTGTGATGGACTGGCAACCTGTCCAGAAAACCTCAGTGACCCCGAATTAGAAAATAAGCAGGTAAGAAGATGAATGAATGAATGAATGAACTTCCTCTGTGGTGTAACTCTGCATGGTTCAGTCAGTGATGCTGAAGCAACATGTCTTACCTGCTTACTCTCTAATTCGGGGTCACAGGGGTTTGCTGGAGCCTATCCCAGAGTATATAGGGTGAAAGGCAAGGGTATGCCCCAGACAGGTCGCCAGTCCATCACAGGGCCACACATAGACAAACAACCTAACACACTTTCACACTTCTATGGGCAATTTTGAGTCACAGATCAACCTAATGTACATGTTTTTGGACTGTGGGAGGAAACCAGAGTACCATGAGAAAACCTTTCATTACAAAAAAGGTGTTAAAGGTGAAATCAGTTAATGAATGTTTTGATTTTAAACTGGTATCACCCAGCCCAAAAACTGCATGAAACCAGCACATTTAACCCTTTAGAACCTTCACCCAAACCCCTGAATTTTTCTGGTTTAATGGTTGTCCCAGACTAAACCATGTGCTTGAAATGTCTTTAGAATCATCCTAACTGCCCCCCCCCACTCTTATTAGTGCCCCCCACCCCTAATCGTGCCAATTTCGTATTAAAATGTATTTATGATAAACTGTTATTATTTACTGTAGCATTAGAGCTACCATTGAAGACCGATTTAAATATCCAGCCACAACGTGTGACAGCGGAGCGAGCGGATTGGCGCGCACCTGTGGGATTTTCTGAAATACGCGCTCTTATTGGCTGGCGCTCTCTCACCATACAACGTCATTTACTCACACCATTGAACCACTCACAGTGCGGGCTGGGCTGAGCATTCTGATTGGTCAGTCGCAGAAAAGAAGGCGGGTTCTGATTGGACATGGAAAACCTGCTCAAAACTGAACAGCGCCCACTCAGGTAACTTTCCTCTACCTGTATAAATAAAAGAGAAGCATGTGTTCATTCACTCATTCACTCATTCATCAAGAACTCCAGGTCCCGTCTGTTAACTGAAGAAAAGAACTGTTAAAGAAGTAAGTATTCTTCTTCTCCTTTATGGTTTTTGCAATATTAAATACAAAAGGAAATTGTTTAATAGAAAATAATAATAATAATAATAATTATTATTATTAATAATAATAAAATAAGAAAATTATTATTTGTAAAATAATTAAATAAAACTTAAATAAAAGTATATACATACATAAAACAGGGTTTACAACTTTTTAACCTGAAATAAAAATTAAATGTGTATAAGTGTCAGACTTAATATAATGTTTTGTTCAACAGTTATTAAAACCCATTTTATTAAAATTAATTACATTTTTCACATTCGCACAAATCATATGTGGTTTTGTACAACTGGAGGAAACAGTTAAGCCACCACAAAATGTACAAAATAAGTATATATATACACTTATTTATACATATATACACGTGTATATATATATATATATATATATAATATACACAGA
>JAOTRA010000006.1:1516813-1531420 GCA_026260255.1 Pseudolaguvia tuberculata | reverse complement strand
ATATGACCTTCACATTATAAACGGGTAGATATGAAATGCATGTGCATACTCATATTCTGCATTTACATTTACAGCATAAATGGAAAGCAAGTACAAGTCATTTGTTACTGTAATTGAGTAGATTTTTCTGGTATCAGTACGTCTCTATCTTTGATTGCATAATTAAATTGCAATCTTCCGCAGCTTTATAAGCGAATCATTGGCGTCTACATGGTCTCATAAGCTAGTTGATGAAGCTACAAGGAACAAAGCAATTAGGCATTTGGCAGACACTCTTATCCAGAGCGACTTATATTTTTGTTTTTATTACAACTGAGCAATTGTGGGTTCAGGGCCTTGCTCAAGGGCCCACAGTGTTTGATTGGGGAGGTGGGATTCAAACCCCGGTCTTTCTGGTATTAGTCCAACACCTTAACCACTAGGCTACCAATTCCCACGTATGTCTAAATGTCACACAAGTCTAACGTAAATAAATTTTTAGAATTAGAATCCGATTTACTGCCAGGTCTGTTTGCACATACTAGGAATTAGTTTTGGTGACAAAGGCTCACTGGAGAATACAGTAATGTACAGTAAATACAAAGAAAAATCAGAAAAGAAAAAATAGACAACAAGCAATATACAAGACTGTAAACATATATTAAATGAAAATGAAATAAATTTTAGATTCAATGTCACCGTTTGGTGCATAATTTTTCTTTTTACGGAACTGTAATATAATTTTGGTAGCTGATATACTTTTTTTTTTTTTTTTTTTTACTTAAGTACATATCTAAGCCCAAACGTCTTTCCTTTTTGGCATTTGACCTTTACCGGGCAAAACTAAGATATTAAACCATCTTTAATAAAACATTTATACAATGTTGTAAAAACTGTTGAACGATACATTACATTTGCAGCATTTGGCAGACAAATATATATCCAGGGTGACTTACATTTATCTCATTGATACAGTCAGTAATTGGGGGTGAATAGCATTTCTCAGGGGCCCTGCGATGGGAAATTGGTGGTGCTGGGAATTGAATCGTTAATCTTCCATTTAGCACCAATAAGCTACCACATGCAACAATACATAATAATATCAACTGCTCAAATTTTATGAACACATTATTTTTGGCATTGTTACTTGGATACACACCCATAAACTCGAATGTAAACAACAACATGAATTACACGGCTAATGTTCTATCGGTAGTAAGCACAGTCGTCTCACAACAAAAAGGTCCTGGGTTCGATTCCAGGGCCAGGGGTCTTTCAGTATGGAGTTTGCATGTTCTCTCCGGGTAATCCAGTTTCCTCCCACAGTCTAAAAACATGTACATTAGGTTAATTAGTGATTCTAAATTGCCCATAAGAGTGTGAGTGTGTGTGTGTGTGTGTGGCCCTGTGATGGATTGGCGACCTGTCCCGGCGACCCCTGCCTCTCGACCTATGAGCGTTGGGATAGGCACCAGCAGACCCCCGTGACCCCGAATTAGGAAATAAGAAATAAGAATATGAATGAATAATAACACACCGGAACGCGTCTCTACTGCCGCCTGGGTTAAACCGGATGTCGGTGCGTCCTCTATTGTGGTCCGGGTTCTTGTTGGAACGTATGAGCTGTGCTGACCTTATGATCTCCGGGAAGGGGCAGAAACTCCTGATTTCCTGACATTGAATATTTCGGTGTTATATGTTTATAAGGTAAGACGATAGACGGTTTCTACCTTTTTTCCTTTAAAAAAGTACTAAAAATCATGTATGAGTCGTTGGGATTTCCCCGGCTAGTTTAGATGTGTTAGCTAGATGTCGTCATCTGATCTGATCATATACTCATCATAGTATCTGATGTTAAATAATTATATGTAAAAATACATATAGAATGATCTCTTTTATCTTTATTATATAGTCTGTGTGTTTTAATATTTTATTCGGAAAGGTTAACCTGTAATCTGGTTAAAGGCGTTGATGTAGGTTTAGCCGGTTGATTGATGAGGTCACAATATAGCGCTGATTCTGGCAGCTGGTTCCTTTGACAGACACCGTGTCACCAGGACCCCCCTGTTATCCTTTATCCTACTGGTTAACCTGCTACTGATCGCATCAGTTATTTTAAGTCGCTATTATAGATAGATAGATAGATAGATAGATAGATAGATAGATAGATAGATAGATTAGAAGAGTATTGGATGCCAGATTTGGCATGGAATCTTGTTGACATTTTAGTGTTTGCATTTCATCCGGAAACACTGAGTCTACTAATCAGTTAATGATCAACTTATTCATTCATTCATCTTTTTTAAGAATGCTGAGGATGGAGGTGGCGGGCAGGAGAAAAAAAGGAAGACCAGGGAGGAGGTTTATGGATGTGGTGAGGGAAGACATGCAGGTAGTTGGGTTGAAAGAGGCAGGTGTAGAGGACCAGGTAGTGTAAAGAAGAGTGATCCGAAAGAAGATTTATTCATTCATCTTCTTATTCTCTAATTCGGGGTCACAGGGGTTTGATGGGGTCTGGTGGAGGCAGGGACACCCTGGACAGGTCACATCACAGGGCAACACATAGACAAACAACCACTTACACACACATTCACTCATTTGGGCAATTTAGAATCATCAAACAACTTAATGTACATGCTTTTGGACTGTGGGAGGAAACTGGAGTATCCGGAGGAAACCCACGCAAGCATAGGGAGAACATGCAAACTCCTTAGTCCGGGAATTGAACAACTCTTGTTGTGAGGCGACCGTGCTAACCCCTACAGTTTTATTGCGTTATAAACAGTATTGATCGGTTGTGTCGTGGGCTGGACAGGACCGTTATTCTAAGTGTTTGAATGATAAGTAGGTAAAAGGTCATGGGATTGCAGCCCTGTGAACTTTAACTCTTTAAACCTTTAATTCTATTACACAAAGCTTGTCTGTAGTTAAGAGTCTTGCAGTGTCGTGGTTTTGTGCTCTGAAGGTAGGAACAATTAGTTAAGCTTTTTATTATTATTTTTCAGCCCAATTACAATGCCTGGTTCTCTCCCCGTGAGCTATTCGGCCACTTGGCCTGAGGATGTGGGCATCATCGCTATGGAGGTCTATATTCCCTCCCAGTATGTGGAACAGGCAGAACTGGAGGAGTTTGACGGTGTGGGAGCAGGGAAGTACACCATCGGACTCGGACAAGCACGAATGGGTTTCTGCTCTGACCGGGAAGACATTAACTCGCTGTGTTTAACGGTAGTGCAGCGGCTTATAGAGAGGAACTGCTTGTCGTATGACAGTGTGGGAAGACTCGAGGTGGGCACGGAGAGCATTATCGACAAATCAAAGTCGGTAAAGACTGTATTAATGCAGCTGTTTGAGGAATCTGGGAATACAGATGTGGAGGGAATCGACACGACTAATGCGTGCTACGGAGGCACAGCTGCTCTTTTTAATGCTGTTAACTGGGTAGAGTCCAGCTCCTGGGACGGTAAGATTCCGCTTTCTCTGTGACTTTATTTTTATATTCACAGCTAAGTGAAAAGTTTTTACTATTTAATATTTAAAGATTAATTACAAGCTGCTGGAATTATTTCACTTTCTATTAGTATTTAAGCTGTACATATTTATCCTTGTTGGTATTATTCTTATTTATAATAATAATATATATCAATATTCTTATTTATTCTTATAAAAATATTCTTTATATATATATATATGTGTATACACACAATATAATATACACACACACCTTGTTGTAGGTCGTTATGCTCTTGTTGTGGCTGGAGATATTGCAGTGTACGCAACAGGAAGTGCCAGGCCTACAGGAGGTGCCGGAGCAGTGGCTATGTTGGTAGGGCCTAATGCACCTCTGGTATTTGATAGAGGTATGTAAGATTTGAATAATTCCCAGCGGTCATGACTTTTTTAACCACAGAAATATTTCTGCAGTGTGCCCCCAACATATCAAAAAAATTATTACAAGAAGGGATCGGAAGAGAGAAAACACAATAAAATGGTGTTGCGTTTTTTTTTCTCCGGCTGCTCCCATTAGTGGTCGCCACAGCAGCTCACCCTTGTGAGCCGCACATTCGACTTTCCTAATGCAACCCTCCCATTTATTTGGGATCGGCACTGGGATCGGTTTGTGCACCCCTAATGACTCACCAATCTGTCTAATGTACATGTTTTTGGCCTGTGGGAGGAAACTGGAGTACTCAGAGGAAACCCTTGCAAGCACAGGGAGAACACGTAAACTCTGCACAGAAAGATCCCCAACCCAGGAATCGAACCTGGGACGTTCTTGTTGTGAGGTGACTGTAATAAAGTTAATTACAGTAGACTCTCTCCATCCAATGTCTATAACCCCTTAACTCCTAACCAGAGTCACAGGGATCTGCTGGAGTTATTGGGTGAGTTAAACCCTGGACAGGTTGCCAGTCCATCACAAGGCCACATACAGCGATGCAAATCAAACTTGCATGCATGTTTTTGGACTGTCGGAGGAAACTGGAGTACCCAGAAAGAACATGCAAACATACCATCAAGCTGCCACTGTTGAACCCCTGAGAAACCTTCAATAACAGAGTTGGATAAAAAATAATGGACCTGTTCTACTGAACAGTTTAGACAGACTTTTTTCACACAGATCAAATATAACATTTGCCTAATTTTCCTCTCCACCCATTTTAATTTGCATATCCGTCATGTGACAGACAGTTTTATCCAAAGCGACTTACATTATCTCACCCCACTAGTAAATGAATCTACACCTATCGGCTATTTTAGGGTCGTGTTTTTTTTAATAGGAATTATAAGGGTGATGCTACTCAAGTCTACAAGTAGAGTTCAATGTTGTTAAAACTCCCTGTGTTAAATCATCACATATCAGTATAACAAGCTAGATGTGATGTGAATGAGGGCTTCGAACCTGCAGGACTGGAGGGGCGGGGGGGTGGGGTTTGCAGGATTGCTCAGGCAATTGCACAGTGTGTCCACACTTCTCTCCAGTTTGACATTTCAAAGGAAAGTTTCTGAGCCCTGGATCTCTTCTTTTAGTTCTAGCATTAATTAACCAAATCATGTGTAACGCTTTGAACACACAATTTGCATTAAACTCACCCAGCAAGTAGATATTTGCAGTTCCAACCACTACTCATAATTTTCTTTCTGCAGGTTTACGAGGGACCCACATGCAGCATGCATATGATTTCTATAAGCCTGATATGGTGTCCGAGTATCCCGTAGTGGATGGCAAGCTCTCCATCCAGTGTTACCTGAGTGCACTGGACAGATGTTACTCTGTCTACCGCAATAAAATTCAAGCCCAGTGGCAAAGAGGTGTGTACTATATATCTCTTCTTCTCCTTTCAGCTGCTCCCGTTAGGGGTCACCACATCGGATCGCTCTTCTCCACACTACCCTGTCCTCTACATCTGTCTCTTTCACCCCAACTACCTACACGTCTTCCCTCACCACATCCATAAACCTCCTCTTTTTCTTTTCCTCCTGCCCGGCACCTCTATCCTCAGCATTCTTCTACCAATATACAGCATGTTCCTCCTCTGCACATGTCCAAACCATCTCAACCTCGTCCCCCTCACCTTGTCTCCAAAACATCCTCTACTCTGCCACCTCTAGCTCCTCTTCCTGTCTTTCCTCCAACTCCGCCTCCTGTCTTTTTGACAATGTCACTGTCTCTAAACAGTACAACAGAAGTAGCTAGAAATAGAGTGGTTATAACATGTAGGAATAAGAGCTTTGTCTCAAGTGAGTACAATAAATGCATAGTGTATATTTTTACCGATACTTTTGGCTTTGCAGTGTATTATATTGTTGTTTTTTTTATATTGTTTCTTATTGTTTTTTGTGTGTGTTTTTAGAGGGCATTGAGAAACGTTTCAGTTTGAATGACTTCGGCTATATGGTCTTCCACTCACCTTATTGTAAACTGGTTCAGAAGTCTCTGGCTCGACTCCTCCTGAACGACTTCCTGTCGCATCCTAACCCCAACATGGAGAGTGGGTTGTTCAGCGGCCTGGAGGCTTTTAGGTCAGTATTCATAAATAAGGAGAACTTGAGAGAGATAAAGCTGTAATTTCCTGTGAGGTCCTGCTTCACTGTCTAAAACGTGCGCTTTAAGTAGCTTGTAGTTTGCCTTGATCTCTAGATCTAGAACTATTAGTTTACACCAATAGTAGGGGAACTGCTTTTATTATGTTTTATTATGTCTTTTAAGAGATTTAGTCTAAACTCCAAAAATGAGGTTTTCTTTGTATATCTTAGTAAGTTGGGGGTCAGAGTACAGGGTCAGTTACTGTACAGCGCCGCTGGAGCAGAAAGGGTTAAGGGTCTTGTTCAAGGACCCAACGGTGGCGGACTTTGAGCCCAGGTCTTTCTTGGCGGTGGTGGGGCTTGAACCCAGGGCTTCCTGGTCTCCCATTAACCATGTGAGCCACCACTGTCCCTAAATACACTAATTATTACTGTATTATATTAGTTATAATATTATATAACATTTCATATAATGTTAGTTATATGAAACCAAAGCAAATATTTACATCCTTAAATTTTAAATTGAAAACAGAGTATAATTAGAACTTTACTATGGGTTTGTGAACACTATCATGTGTTGCCCTGAGATGGACTGGCGACCCGTTCAGGGTCTACCCCTGCTTTTTGCCCTGTGTGCGTTGGGATAGGCACCAGCAGACCCCTGTGACCCCGAATTAGGGAATAAACAGGTAAGAAGATGAAAGGTTAAAAAAAATAACTTGCAGCCGTGAGCTAGAATCTTGCAGGGCTGCAGTTCTCTAGTCTGCCACAAGACCCGAATCTCAAACCTTTAGAAACATACAAAATTAAATATTAAATATACTCGCAATCTACTTTTTAAAAAAAGGGGTTGTTTTTTTTCCATCATTATAATTTCTTCCCAGGGATGTAAAGGTTGAGGACACATATTTTGACCGTGATGTGGAAAAGGCCTTTATGACCGCCAGCGCAGAGATGTTTGAGCAGAAAACCAAAGCCTCCCTGCTTATATCTAACCAAAATGGAAACATGTACACACCGTCTGTGTACGGCTGTCTGGCATCTGTTCTAGCACAGTATGTGTTCTTTTTTTTAATATGAATAGTTATAGTATGCTGGTGCACGGTGGTTAGAACAGTCACAACAAGAAGGTCTGAGGTTCGATTCCTGGGCCGGGGATCTTTCTGTGCAGAGTGTGTATGATCTTGGAGATT
Organism: Pseudolaguvia tuberculata; assembly: GCA_026260255.1. Taxonomy (NCBI): domain Eukaryota; kingdom Metazoa; phylum Chordata; class Actinopteri; order Siluriformes; family Sisoridae; genus Pseudolaguvia; species Pseudolaguvia tuberculata. The sequence goes on along the minus strand of JAOTRA010000006.1, from coordinate 1,524,221 downwards.
TCATTTTCATCCAGCTACTAAAATAACACTAAAAATACAATTAACGCCATTCACTCATTCATTCATTTATTAATCTTCTTACCTGCTTGTTCCCTAATTTGGGGTCACTGAGGTCTGCTGGAGGCTATCCCAGCACACATAGGGTGAGAGACAGGGGTACACCCAGTCCATCGCAGGGCACACATAGACAAACAACCACTCGCACACACATTCACTCTTGTGAGCAATTTAGAATCACCAATCAACCTAACCTAATGTACATGTTTTTGGACTGTGGGAGGAAACTGGAGTACCCGGAGGAAACCCACACAAGCACAGAGAGTACATGCAAACTTCGCACAGAAGGATCCCTGACCACGGAATCGAACCCGGGATCTTCTTGTTTTGAGGCGACTGTGCTAACCACTACGCCACGGCGCCGCCCATGCCGTTCATGCATTCTCTTATTGTAAGGAGAAATAACATTATATAAGAAGATTTAAGACCGATCTGTTTGGTTATCCTGGCAGATTTACACCTCAGCAGCTGGCAGGTCAGAGAATTGGCTTGTTCTCATATGGGTCAGGCTTTGCTGCCACACTTTACTCCATCAGAATCACACAAGATGCTACACCTGGTAAGTGTATACATGTATTCATTGCAAACAATCTGAAAATCCCCTGAAGTCACCAGATCTGTAAGCATATGTTGGGTTTTTTCTCTCTCGCCAGGTTCTACTTTAGATAAACTGGTTTCCAGTTTATCAGATTTACAGGCCCGACTGGACTCCAGAAAAAAGGTTCAACCTGCTGTGTTTGCAGATATCATGAAGCTTAGAGAGGACACCCATCACTTGGGTAAATCTTTTAGGAATTTTGAATGATTATATTATGAGAAATATTTTCAGGATTTTAATATAATGTGGCGGTAACCATTTAATTGGTGTTTTTTTTTCTCCCCCAGCAAACTACATCCCCCAGGGTTCCGTGGACGATCTGTTCCCAGGAACATGGTATCTAACGCGTGTTGATGAGAAACACCGCAGGTTTTACGCTAGACTTTCCTTGGATGAACACAGATCTGTGGAAGCAGCAATTATTCATTCCCTGACCGCATCTGAGGTACATTACAAAGCAACTGTATGTCACAATATAAGAAAAGCTAAGTTCTGTATTTATTTTACAGCATAGATTATTATTAGAAATATAGGAATGAAGGGCGGCACGGTGACGTAGGGGTCTTGGATTCGATTTTGGCCCCTTCGTTTTCCTCTCACAGTCCTAAAACATGTACATTTGGTTAAATGTTGGTTCTAAATTGCCCGTAGAAGTGAATGTGAGTGTTCCTGTAATGGACTGTCCAGGGTGTTCTCCTGCCTCTTACCCTATGTGCGCTAGGGTATAGGCTAATTAGAGAATGAATGAATGAATGAATGAATGAATGAATGAATGAATGAATATAGGAATGAACCTACTAGGAAAGAATGATCCATCCTTTCCTCTTGGGTAGCATTTACACTGTAAACATTGCTAATGGCGTGTGGCATGCGGGGGCGTAGTGGTCGCCTTACAACAAGAAGCTCCTGGGTTCAATTCCAGGGTCAGGAATCTTTCTGTGCAGAGTTTGCATGTTCTGCCCTTTGCTCGGGTTTCCTCCCATTTTCCGAAGACTTGTACGTTAGGTTAATTGGTGATTGTAAATTGCCCAGAGGAGTGAATGTGTGAGTGGTTGTTCGTCTATGTGTGCCCTGTGATGGACTGGCGACCTGTCCAGGGTGTATTTCCTGCCTCTCGCCCTATGTGCGCTGGGATAGGCTCCAACAAACCACGACGAATAAGCGGGTTAAGAAGATCAAGCTTTCCTGTAAATGTATTCCAACGCCCTCTGTTGCCCAGTAAATGAATTGCAGCTGTGAAGAGTCAGGCAACCTACAATATTTATTTACATTTTAAGGAAAAGGGTGCTTGAAGAGCGGCTTTGTTCCTTCTAGCCGTAAGCTTAATATAAATGAAATGTCTTGCTAAACGTTTTGTGTGCATAAAATCAGGACTATAATTTGTATGTGTTTCCTCTGACAGCACATCCCCAGCCCGGTTAAAAAGATGCCCCGTATCCCAGCCACCAATGTTACCCCAGAGGCAGTCGCCATTGCTAACGGTGACCATTAACCTTAACCTCAGTGAGGTTACTCATAATGTAGATGATAATTATGGACACCTACGCTGGACGATAAACAAATAGGGGTGAAGACGGAGCGCTCTGTCTTAATCTTAAAAGATATTTATGAGCAAGAATAAATGTTCCTGGTTATTTTGTCACAATCAAAGCTGTTCTTATTGAAAAGTTGGTGAGGTAAGTAAAGCGGGGAAAAGTGAGTCGTACAATCATGTTTAAATATGAACGTACGTCATCAATGTCATGAGCACAAAGTTAAATATTAATGTCTGCTGCTCAGAACTCTATGCACAGACGAAGGGGAACGTTTTAATAATCCTCAGTCTGATTTCACATCAGGGCTATTTAGAATTTTACGTTTGTGTTAAATTAATAGAAATGTTTAACGGGGAATGAAAAAAAAAATCTTAGCCTTTTAAAACTTTTTTTTTTTTTCTGTCATTTGTTATTTTTAAGAATTAATTTTAGTAACCTATAAGTGTTGTGATCTTGTTGTGTGTCCACCGAGATTTCAGCACAGTTTAATCAAGTCAGTTGTTACTATCATTGTTTTCTGTCTGGGTATTAATGTGCATCTAAAAAGCATGGGAACCCAAAAAGAGCATGACATGTGGCTGCTAATGGGGCAAATAGAGCCTTTGAGATCAACCTTTAATGAACATCATAATGGTTAAAAAAAAGTTTGTGTTTTCTGTTTTTTTGTTGTTGTTTTTTTTCTTTTTGGAAGTGGAACCAGTAAGAAGTAAGAAACACTACCTGTTTTGTATTTAGGCTTATGTTTGAATAAGTTGGGCTGTAAAACAAAAATCATGGATCATGCTTTAGATTGAGGTTTCTATTCTGTCTATTTTCAGTCCCTTGTCTATGTGTGCTAAACTTCAGCTTCTTATAAAATAGTTTGTTTTTGATTTTTTTCAATACCGCAGCCAAATTTTTAATAAATGAAACTGGATATTAAGGGGGGAATTAGTTTTCAAAGCCTGACAGATGCACATTTAATAGGTAAATAAGAACATATGGGTTAAACTACATTTGTCAAACAACTGTAGAGTATGTATTAGTGCTCCTAATGATCCAAACTGTCATTTCTGTAAATCATGTGGCAGTCCAGTCCCGGGTTCGATTTCCAAGCCAGGGATCTTTCTGTGCAGAGTTTGCATGTTTTCCCTGCACTTGCTTGGGTTTCCTCCGGGTACTCCGGTTTCCTCCCACAGTCCAAAAACATTAGGTTGATTTGGTGATTCAAATTGCCCATAGGGGTGTGTGAGTGGTTGTTCATCTATGTGTGCCCTGTGATGGACTGGCGACCTGTCCAGTGTGTACCCCTGCCTATGTGTGCTGGGATAGGCTACAGCAACCCCCCCCCCCATAGATCCCAAATTAGGGCATAGCGGGTAAGATGATGTATGAATGAATGTCAGAATATAAACTTCCTCTTAACCAATCAGAGATGTGTATAAGGATCACATTAGCCTATGGTATTTCAGTAACTTGCTGTGCTGTTCAAAGTGTTTGGGGGGGGGGGGGATACCGTTAAATCTATTGTCTGTAACAGGACTACTAAACTGTACCTTTCCTGTTGCCGTAGTTTTTAACTAATTTAACCTGAATGGTGCATCACTGCTAAAAGATGGTTTATCTTTACTGTACCTTTAAAAAAAAAAAAAGACTGAAGGTACACAAATTGAGCATGAAGCATTATAAGAACTTGTACTTATACTATATTCTTGCTTAAAATGAAAAATCCATTGTGTGGGTGTGGGAGGGAGGGAGGGAGGGAGGGAGGGACTAACAGGAAATGGTTAACGTTTACAAACAAATTTCTCTGTAATTAGTTCCTTCTACCAGATGTTGGTGAATAATGTACAGTACTAGCCATGAAAGAATGTATATTTGTATATGCAAATAAATAGTATCCGATCCAGCATCTGTTTTTGTTTGTTTTGCAGAAAACAAGCTGTATTTAAAAAAAGAGAAAGATATAATCTAAGTATAAACTTGAAAGAAAATAAAAATTTTTGATTCATTCAAGTCGTCTTGATGTGTTAAATATAAAATTCTATTTATAAAAATGCTGTCCATTTTTCCCTAATGATCGAGCTGGTGATGACTGTGACAAAGAAAAATCTCCCTGAGATATAAATAAAGCTGACAGGAACCAGACTCATACGGGAACCGATCCTCATATGGGTGACACTGAGTGTCTGTTTATTACAGTGATACCATGGTGGTGTGCAGAGATGGTGATCAAATGCGATGCAGAGGGAGTCACCAAGATCTGCAATTTCATAAATCCCCAGACCGTATGTCATTCAGAATCATGACTGGGTGAATTTGGGGGGAAAGGGTCACTGGTACCAAAGGGGCATGTTGAAACCTGAGAGTGACCGACAGAGAGAAAGCGAGAGAGAAAGACAGACAGACAGAAAGAGAACCGATAAAGATAAACAGTAAAAGAGAGGGAGAGTCAGAGAAGGAGACACGTGGAAAACGAAAGAGAGAGAAGCAAGAGAAAACACCAATTTCTTTGTTCTTTCTATTTAAAAGAAGCAATGAACATAGACTGTGTCCCCAAATGTTTGTGGTCACCTGACCATCAGATCAGTATGTGGTTCCAAACTATTACTACAAATCTGGAAGCCAACAGTTTGTCTACAATGAAAAAAAAACAAAATGAAGACTTTGGAGTGGCCTAGTCAAAGTCCTGACCTGAATCTTATTTATAGATGCTGTGGCATGTCCTTAAAAAGGCGGTTCATGCTCGAAAACCCTCCAATGTGGCTGAATTACAACAATTCTGCAGAGATGATGGACCAGAATTCCTCCACAGCGCTGGAACAGACCTATTGCAAGTTATCGCAAACGCTTGATTGCAGTAGTTGCTGCTTAAGGTGGCCCAACCAGTTATTAGGTTAAAGGGGCAAACACTTTCTCACACAGGGCCAAGTAGTTTTGGATTTTGTTTTCCCTTAATAATAAAAAACATTCATTTAAAAACTGCGTTTTGTGTATACTCATGTTATCTTTCACTAATATTTACATTTGTTTGATGGTCTGAAACATTAACAAAAAAGATTGGAAATCAGAAAGGGGGCCAACACTTTCTCACACCCCTGTAATGTAATGTTTTCCAGATTAATTGCAGTTATGTTTCCAAATTTATTGTATATATTTAAAGTATTGGAGGCGTAGTCATTAGCACAGTCGCCTCACAACAAGAAGATCCCGGGTTCGATTCTCGGGTCGGGGATATTTCTGAGCTGAGTTTGCATGTTCTCCCCGCGCTTGCGTGGGTTTTCTCTGGATACACCGGTTTCCTCCCACACTCCAAAAACATGCAGATTAGGTGGATTGGTGATTCTAAATTGCCCATAGGAGTGAATGTGTGTGTGGTTGTTTACCCTGTAATAGACTGGCAACCCATCCCGGGTGTACCCCTGCCTCTTGCCCTATGTGCGCTGAGATAGGCGCATGAATAAAGTATGGCTTAGTGGCTAAGATGTTGGACTAACACCAGAAAGACCTGGGTTCGATTCCCAGCACAACCAAGCCATCACCGTGGACCCCTGAGCAAGGCCCTTAACCATCAATTGCTCAGTTGTAAGTTGCTCTGGAACTTTTTCTTCCTTATTTTCTGTCTTCTTTTCACTCTTAACCCGAAAACCCTGGGCAAGACACCAGACACAAGACACCAGAATAGGACACAAGACACCAGAATAGGACACAAGACACCAAAATTATATTTACAGCACTTATCCAAAATTAATACAACTCAGCAATCAGGTAGGTCATGGTGGCTCAAATGGTTAAGGCACTGAGTTGTTGATTGAGAGGCCAAGTAGATCTGGGTTCAAACCCCACCACCAAGGGTAACCAAGAAGACATGGGTTCAAGCCTCACCACTGCAAAGTCCTCCAATGTTGGGTCCATAAGCAAGAGGACCATATTGTACCATAGACAACCCCAACTTACTAAGATGGGATATACAAAGAAATGCATTCATAATCATGTATAAGACAAGTGGAATGCATTTAATTGAACTCAATTAAGCAGTGGTAGCTTGGTGGTTCTGGGAATTGAACCATTAAAAACAGTCCTAAGCTTCTTTCACTTTTTAGCCAGTGCTTTTAGACTAACTTTGGATTTACAGCTGGAATAAAACATTCATTCATTCTTCTGACACACTTGTTTCCTAATTCGGGGTCAAAAGGGTTTGCTGGAGTCTCTCCAAGCACACATAGGGCCAGAGGCAGGGGTACACCCTGGACAGATCGCCAGTCCATCTCAGGGCCACACATGTGGGAGAAAACAGGAGTACATGAATGAAACATGCAAACTCCGTACAGAAAGGGCCCGGGAATCGAACCCGCTGGGATAATACATCACTGTCTGAATATAATCTTGGTCAGAATATTTTTTATAAACAACAAGTACAATAAGTAGCTGTAACACGCCACAAGATGACGCCATTCTAAACGTTTTTATCAAAAGTAATTTTTATTATAGTTTTTATATTTCTTTATCTTAATATTTTATTTTATTTTAAAGAAAGAAATGAAAAAAAGAAAATTAAATAGAAATTTGACAAGAATCGACGTTCTGTCTAACAAACGTTCTACAAACCGCGTCCCAAATAACGTACTAACATACTATACAGTAGTTAGTACGCATGCGCTGTTGTGTTCTGGAGTAACATACTACGTAGTATGATAGTATGTGGTTTGGGACGCGGCTATAGGGTGGAGCTCTAACGGCGCCTCAGAGCAGCGGTGCACAGCGGCGAGTCCAGCAAATCAGCTACTGACGTTTAACCCGCATTTTCACGAACATCTTTTAATGTGCTGGGGTAACGGGGTTATTTTATATTAAACTATTGCCCAGGAATTGGACAACTAGCTGTCGAGTGAGGAAAAGGTAAGACATTTTATTTCTCGGCGGGAAAAAAAACCCTAATTCGTTTTGCCTACTAAACTTTGTCTCGAGTGGGAAGTTCCTTCTTTCCGTCGGTTCGCCTTTTGCTAAACGTTTTTTTTTTTTTTAAATATGGCGTCCTGAGGAAAATATACAACTATTAATGATTAATTTCTTTTTCCTTTAATTTGCCAGGTTGAAAATGAGCTCAGTTATATAGGAAAACGTATATGGACTGAAATGTTAGCTAACATTGTAGCCCCTCAGTATTAGTGTGTGTGTGTGTGTGTGTGTGTGTGTGTGTGTGTGTGTGTGTGTGTGTGTGTGTGTGTGTGTGTGTGTG
>JAOTRA010000006.1:1503799-1516713 GCA_026260255.1 Pseudolaguvia tuberculata | reverse complement strand
CATACATGTCCTGCACCACCCTCACATACTTCTCTGCTACACCTGACTTCCTCATACAATATCACAACTCCTCTCTCTGAACCGTGTCCTAGGCTTTCTTCAGATCCACAAACACACAATGCAACTCCTTCTGGCCCTCTCTTCCACTCTTCATCCTCTTAATAGCTGCTCTGCCTTACTAATCCTATCCACTTCCTGTTCCACCATCTCCACATCATCCAATCATCTCTCTCTCTCTCTCTCTCTCTCTCTCTCTCTCTCTCTCTCTCATTTTCCTCATTCATCAACACACACTCCTGACTAGCCAACACATTTCCATTTGTATCCTTTTTCGCTATAACTTTCAGTACATCCTGTCTCCCTGCCTGGCCAACGGTACAAATCCTTTTCTACCTTCTTAGTGTCCAGTCATAGTACCTTCTCTTTTGTCTGCCGTATCTCTGTAGACGTCTTCCTCCTTTGGCCAACAGTAGCCCAGTTTCCATCGGTACCCTGTCAGCTAACATTACCTGTGGCGGTGGTTGTAAACCTGGGCCTCGACCAATCTGGTATAAAATTCTGGTTTGTGATCCGCATATTTGATTTGGCGCAGGTTTACGCTGAATGCTTTTCCTAAAGCAGCCCTCTCCATTTATCCGGGCTTGGGACTTCCACTAAGAATGTAATGGCTTGTGTAACCCTAATGGCTGGGTTAAAATCTGTACCACACATGATTGTTCCACATATATGCAGCTAGCACTAATACATTCCAGGTAAAACATTTTGCTCATTCATGCTTTAAGGTTACACGGTCCCGTCACTGTGAACTGGTAGCTCTGTGGTTAAGTTACTGTCAATCTGCATAAGGGTCTCTGAATTTTTTTTCATCTAACCCTAGTTCCTTATAAAGGCTAGAAACCTGCTGTCTGTTCCTTTTCAAATCAGGAAGTCAATTTGTACACTGAAAAAGAAAGTATCACTGTTATACCAGCAAGCACTTGACATGTTTAGAGTGACACCCCCCCCCCCCCCCCACTTCCCCCGTTTAACCTCTTAAAGCTGCAGCTGTGAAAATTCTTTCATGCTACTGGCATGAAGTCTACCCTCTCATCCCATTTCCTAAATTTAGGGTGGTATTGCTGGGAAGGGCAGCCGGAATGCAAGCGGACCCTTTCCATAGATTCTGTGCTGACAGTCAAGAGAAATAGCTGTAAGGAAAGTTCTTTAGAGTTCAGAGATTCCTCTTTCTGATGAAACCCATTGTAGCCCCCCACCGGACACTCACTGGTGCTTTGATGAGATTTGGGTTGTGCCAAATTGTATAATGTTCATTGTGTTTAAAATTAATTGAGTTGAAAAGTGTTAAGCACTTGGGTTAACCTCAGAGCTTCAGCACCTAAGAAACAAGTCGAATACAGTGTTTATTGCAGAGGTTCTTACATGTGGTTTGCCTTTTTAGTTTTAACATTCATCCCCAAAATGGGTCCAATGTTTCAGAGCTGTGTCTGAGCACTTCCTCTTTTATTAGACGACAATAAATGCAGGGCTGTGTCTGAAGCTGCACATTTGCAAGGCAAAGGTTATAAAGTGTAGATACGATTTCTGACAGTTGTTTGAATTATCACTTGCACCATGTGCCATTTTAGCCCACATGCTTGTTGCAGTTTTAAGCTTTGGTTAGCTGCGGATCGCATGTCTGCACATGCTAGCTAACAAGTTAGAGGTTGTACCTCTACATTGTGTTTGTACCTGTACAGTAAAGGTTTGTTTATATTGTCTATTTTTGCACTGTTGATTTTTGGCTTTGTTTTTTTTCCTCTTCAATTGTCAAACATGGAAACTCACACATTTTATTTGTATCGTAACTGTGTTTTTTATGGTGAAAACGTAATCCTCTAGTCATATTTTGCTTCATGTATTTTAAAAAAAAAAATAAAGACTTGTAGCTTTTGTGACATTCTGTAAACCGTTTGTTTGGCCTCACTTGGCATAACGCAGCTGCAAATAAGTTTGAATTGGCTCCGTGGTGTTACCGGCAATTTAGCTGACGTTCATTGATATGGCAAAAATGTTTCATATGCCAGTGCAAATTCTAATGTTTACCGTTTGTATGTGGAAGTTTTACTGTATAGTTTAGAAGTGTCACTGTTAAAACGTCTCCACAAATGCAACTTGGTTTGCCTCTTTACTTGTACAGTAAAATACCCAATGCCCAAGTCAGTACAAAAAACTTGAAGCACATTTAGACAGCTAGACTTTTGCAGAATCCAGCATGATTACTGATATCATTTCAAAGAAGCGCACAGGTCTCAAAATTTAAAAAAAAAAAACCCACGTTGACTGAATATCTTGTAGAAGGTCAGGAGTTTATTGTGAAGTAGTTTTATTTTTTTGCACATTACTTTTGAATGTTCTGCATTATGAAATACTATCCTTCCCTTTTGTAATATAAATTAAGGAAGTGAAGTCGTATTTCCAAACGCACACCAATCTGAGGGGGAAGTAAACATAATTTAGGCAAGACCTTTGCGCCATTTCCACTGGGTGGAGCAGATGGCTTTCTCTGATTTAAGAAAACAATGAACTTTATGCTGGAATCCTTTTCAAAGATAAAATATTTTGTAAATAGATAATTTATTTGAACATGATCACAACACCACTTGATTTTGTTCTGACTGCTATAAACATTTGTGTGTCTTTTTTTCAGGTGAAACAGTAACAGATACACGAGCGCAGTCATGGTGGCGCTGTCGCTAAAGATCGGGGTGGGAAATGTGGTTAAGACAATGCAGTTCGAGCCCTCTACCATGGTGTATGACGCCTGTCGCATCATCCGGGAGAGAGTTCCTGAAGCGCAGCTCGGCCAGCGTAAGTGTGTCTCCACACACCCCATATCCAGCAGCAGTTTGTACATTTAAAGCCCAAACAGCGGACGTCTCAAAAATTGAGAAATGTGTCGACTAAGTAAATGACAGCTTGTTTTATATCACCTGTAAGTTCACATTTAAGATTTTGGATTGTGATGCTATTACCAATTTCCTTTTATATATTCTGGAATTGTATAGTCTGTTTATGCATATCTTTTGGGGTTTGTTTCATGTAACTTAATTTGACAGAGTTACGGTGCTGTGCAAGAGCATAACAGGTTAGCTTGTGAATGTTTACCATCAAAGGAAGATGGACATACCAGATTTCCGTATTCAATGACACGTTTCCGGTCATCACTCCCGGATTAGAAAAGCTCTGTTCTATTCTTCACGAACAAGTCCACCCTTCACGAAAGAACCCACACACACACATTCCCCCCCCAATTTGGATAAAAACCACGCACACTCTGCCAAAACCTAAAAATATCCTCGCCTATAATAAATACAACGCAAGAGTTTCTAACAAGGCAGCTTTTTTGCTTTCGGATCAGGGTGTGGCTAGTTCCCCAGTCTTGCATAATAACTTCCCTCTGGATGCGGTTCTTGTCCAAACCTGTGAGTAATTTTCCACTTTGAGTGCCTGTTTTTGGCCAACGTCAACAACTAATATGGAATGTTCAGACGTCGTATAGTCCCTGAGGGGTAAAAAATCCTGACTGATCTGAGCTACGTTTTGTGGTTGAAGAACATCAAGAACCTTCGAAAAACGAGATCGGGGAAACATTAAGGGGACGATTGCATACCTTCAGTCTATTTCTATTGTTTAATAATTGATCACCCTTTATACCCTGAAAAATCTGTAATAGATTTGATCATATTATTGCCCTGTCATACAATCTGTATACCAAACCCATCAATCGAATAAGCTGTGTCTTTTCTTTCTCTCCAGCCAATGACTATGGCCTCTTCCTGTCAGATGAGGACCCAAAAAAAGGCATTTGGCTGGAAGCTGGGAAAGCTCTAGACTACTACATGTTGAGAAATGGGGTGAGTCTGTCTTTCTGCTGCAGGAATGTCTACATGCTACCAGGTGTTTCCTTTCATGTAGAGGAAGTGCACTGCATGTAGATGATGATTAGACCAGTCAGTGAGTGTGTGCGAGTGTGTATGTATGTGTGCATATGTAAGTAGGACTACCATGTATTTCATCCCTGTCAGTTTATCTTCCTCAATTTATGAAGCAGCTCATCTGTCGTTGTTTGTTGTCACTGTAGCGATAGATGGTGTTAATTATCATCACCATCGGCTCAACGCAGCAGTACAAAAGGACTGGGCAAGCTAGGGCAAGTCAGCAAGGGGTTGAAATGCGCAGTCTTGCGCTTTTGTGTTTTAAACACGATGTGCATTTAAAAAAAATCCAAAATTAATTCTAAATCCAGTACCTCCAATGTTTTACACCTTTTTTGTGGTTGTTGTAATGCATGTATTGGACGTTTGTCTGTGTGGCCCTGTGATGGATTGGCGACGGCGACCCGTCCAGGGTGTACCCCTGCCTCTTGCCCCATTTGAGCTGGAATAGGCTCCAGAAGACCCCAGTGACCCCGAAATAGGGAATAAGATGATAAATAAATGAATGAAATCTGTTTGTCTTTATTGTCCCCTCAATGCTGATGTGCAGCTTCAAGAATAAGATAATGCTACAAGATAATGCTCTTATTGTTCCTCCATTTATATTTTTGACATGCCCTTTTGTTTATCTCATATGTTTTATACAGCTGAATTCAGTTAGTGGTAAGGGTTAAAAGCTTTGTTCAAGAACCCAGCTTTGGCTGCCTAAAAGTTCTCATGACTTTTTAATCAGTCGGTCACCACATCTTAACCACCGTGCCGCCACTTTCTACATTTCACACTGGAACAAGAATCATTTTCAGAGACTTTCTGTAGAACACTGTTACTTTTTAGACTGAAAGCAGTTGCAAAGATGCCACTGATATGAAACGCAGTACTTCCCATAAACATGAAGGTGGTTTCGTCTTTCTTTAATAATATAAATAGGAGATGTGCAATGAGTATCTGTTACTAATTATTAAAGACGTGTGTCATGGTCCATCTGCAGTGGAAAGTCTGCTGTACAAAATATTAAATGAGCTTATAATATCGTACCAACAGTTTATTTACAATGTGTTTTAGTTGGCGCAGAGTTCATATTTTCTAATATTGTGCTAACTAATGTAACATATGAACTACTTCAAAAGCACTGTTTAATCCCACAAAGCCACATCACAAGTACATTCCCGGGCCAGGGATCTTTCTGTGCAGAGTTTGCATATTCTCCCTGCACTTTCGTGGGGTTCCTCTGGGTACTCCGGCTTTCTCCCACAGTCCAAAAACATGTACATTAGGTTGATTGCTTGTACACTAAATTGTCCTTAGGAGTGAATGTGTGTGTGAGTTGTTGTTTGTCTACGAGTGGCCCTGTGATGGACTGGTGACCTGTCCAGGGTGTACCCCTGCCTCTCGCCCGATGTGTTCTGGGATAGGCTCCAGCAAACCTCTGTGATCCCGATTTAGCAGGTAAGAATAAGCTGTTAATAAAATGATTGAAGTTCATTAGTGCCATTACGGTGCATTAATTAAGGTCATAAAACAGAAATGGAATTTAGTAGACACAAGTGGTTTTTGTGTGTTTTTGCAGGACACACTCGAATACAAAAAGAAACAGAGGCCACTCAAGATCCGAATGTTGGATGGGACAGTAAAAACAGTCATGGTGGATGACTCCAAAATTGTCACCGACTTGCTCATGACCATCTGTGCCAGAATAGGTAACTTGAGTGACATTTATTTAAAAAAAAAAAAAGAATATAAAATCAGGCCTGGCTCAGTTGCCTCAACACTTAAATGTGGAATCAGGTTTTTTTCTTATATCTATTAAGGTTTATTCACAAAACTGAATCTAATTGATAGGTTATGATAAATGGTCAGTGTTAATTACTTCTTAAAACTTTTGCTGCTCTTTAGGCATTACAAATTATGATGAGTACTCCCTGGTACGGGATATCGGCGAGGAGAAGAAGGAGGAAATCACAGGGACGCTGAAGAGAGACAAAACTCTCCTGAGGGATGACAAAAAGATGGAGAAACTTAAACAGAAGCTTCACACCGACGATGAGTGTATGTCAGATTTTCATAGCTTAAAAAAATATTCTTATTGTTTGAGACCCACACAATTTTAACAAGCAGTAATTTAAACATTATGGTAACATGTACATTTTATTAACCTGACAAGAATAATTTTAATGTATTTCAGTTAGGATATATTTCACAATAGTTATTAAAATAGTTATGCTTATGTTTGTATGTATGTGTATATATATTATTATTCTTTGGATTGCTCCTGTTAGGGGTCACCACAGGGTGACCTCTACATCTGCCTCTTTCTCCCCAACTACCTGCAGATCTTCCTTCACCGCATCCATAAACCTCCTCTTTGGTCTTCCTCTTTTCCTCCTGCCCACCACCTCCATCCTCAGCATTCTCCTACCAATATACTGCATGTTCCTTCTCTGCACATGTCCAAACCATCTCAATCTGTAGTGTCCCTCACATTGTCTCCGAAACATCCTACATGCACCGTCCCTCTAATCAACTCATTTCTAATCCTGTCCATCCTCGTCACCCCCAATAAAAATCTCAACAATGAAATTCTCTTAATTTGCCCAATAGGTAGGCCGAGGAAACCGTTTTGTAGCCTGACAATTTATTATAACCTGAAGTTTTATTCCTAATTTAAGCTTGATGGCATAATGTTGAATTGAAAGTGTTGCTTGATGGGTGCAGTGAACTGGCTGGATCACGGGCGAACACTGCGTGAACAGGGAGTCGAGGAGACTGAGATGCTACTCCTCAGGCGGAAGTTCTTTTACTCTGACCAAAATGTTGACTCCAGAGACCCAGTTCAGCTCAACCTGCTCTATGTACAGGTAGGTAACCCCACATCCCAACAGTGGAAAATAAGTTCATGTCTTGGCATTCTATCCAGTAGACAGAATGTCAGGACAAAAAATTAAATTGGAAGGAATTTTTAAGATTTATTATTACCTGCTGTCAAGTTGTTTCATGTTTTTAATCTGCCTAATTATTTATTTATATCTATTGTTCATGCTTACAGTGATTTATTAATTGTGTCTTTATAGTTTTCTCGATTTTGTAACATTTCGCTTGCAGCGGTTTATATTTTCAGCTGTAAATCTTTAACCTTCCTAGAACATGGTGTTTTATCTACACAGGCTCGGGATGACATCCTGAACGGATCCCATCCTGTCTCTTTTGACAAAGCCTGCGAGTTTGCCGGTTACCAGTGTCAGATTCAGTTCGGTGACCACAACGAGTCCAAACACAAACCAGGATTCCTTGAGTGAGCTGCTGTTTTTGTTTCTTCTTGAGTTTTTGTTTTTCAGTACCCAGCCTTTTCATGGGTTACATTCATAACAGGTTGTTCCCCTAAAGTTTTTCTCGAAATTCTTGAAAGTCTTGAACAGATTTACAAAATCTATACATTTTTAAAGATTTCATCATGTAAATAAAGTTTTATAAATGACAAGGTTTGTAAAAAAAAATTTCAGTTTATAAACCTATATACTGTGCATGCATACGTCTGTGAGCCCGTGTGTAATTAGGTTATGAATATTTATCTTAGTCATGGAATTTTAATGTGAAAGAGTACAAACCCTGTGGTTCTGTTGCATCTAAACCATTCTTTTCTATTTGTTTATGCTGAATGGTAACTTCCTAATCTCTTCCCACCCCTCTAGCTTGAAAGAGTTTTTACCCAAAGAGTATGTGAAGAACAAAGGAGAGAAGAAAATTTTTCAGGTAAGATGTCAGAGTAACTTTTTCTAAGAGCACATTTAACACTTCTGGCATTTGTCTTCTAGTAACGGATGCGTCTATACTCTCCCTTGCTCTTTTTTTTTTTTTTTTTCTCTGCTCCAGCTAAGGATAAAAACACAAACTGAAAACTAAAGGAGTTACACTTCAGTCAAATTTATTTATTATAATCTTCTGAACTGTAGTCTGAAAACTTAACCCCAACTATTAATGTACAATTATTAGACTGACCTTTCCTTTCCTCCAATCAGGCACACAAAAACTGCCAAAATATGACTGAGATTGAGGCCAAAGTCAGCTACGTCAAACTTGCCCGTTCCCTTAAAACGTACGGAGTGTCTTTCTTCTTAGTAAAGGTAAAATAGAGCTTTCTGTTATAAATGATGAACAAACACAATGTTACAAGCTTGTAAACACTTCTCCTGTTAACAGACTGAAAGAGATGTGTGTCTCCTCCCTACAGGAAAAAATGAAAGGAAAAAACAAGCTGGTCCCTCGTCTGCTGGGTATCACTAAGGAGAGTGTGATGAGGGTAGATGAGAAGACCAAGGAGGTGATGCAGGAGTGGAGTCTGACCAATATCAAGCGCTGGGCTGCCAGTCCTAAAAGCTTTACTCTGGTGAGATCAGATGTCAGGGTTGGTTTGTGTTTGGTGAATTATGTGCACTTTTTTTTTTTTTTTTTTAGATATTGGTGGCATTTACTCATTTTAACTCTTATGAAAACTTATTTAACCGATTTTAAAGCTTGTTGCAGTCATTTACTAAACTATAAACATGCTTGCTAAGGAATGTACTTCTTCAAGCTGAGCTGATGTGTCTTATGACGCATCTAATTGCATAATAGCGTTTTGAAATATTTCTGAAGCACAAGACACACGTAGTGTTTTATTTTTATCATCAAAAGCTTTTCCAATATATGGAAAGTCAGGAGATCTTGTTAAGAACAAAAATCTGGGGACATATTCCTAAACTATTTCCCGGCAAGGTACCAAAGAACTAAGAGAAATATCTGGCGTCATGTTGTGGCCAGCACATAAAATTTTCCAAACAGCTTCAGTGTGAGCCGAGGACGTCTCTGGACAGCTGACAAGTCTGTGGCTTAGTCTGTAAAGGACTTCCCTGCTTCTTGCTTTCAGACAATTATGTACAAGTTTTGTTTCTTTCCATTGTATCATTACAACGAAATCTCAATGTTTAGTGGTAACTGTGTTCACCACAGACTGAAAGGAAATTATAGTTTTATGAAATTAATGCAATTACGATTGTTTATAAATCTTTGTTTCAGTTCTCCAAGTGAAACCAATGAGTTTGTCATTTCTTTAGGACTTTGGAGATTATCAGGATGGCTACTACTCCGTCCAGACCACTGAAGGGGAACAGATAGCACAGTTGATTGCTGGATACATCGACATCATTCTCAAAAAGGTAAGTAAAGGTATTCTCAATAATCTGAATCAATTCATAATACATTGTACATTATGGCTGCACAATATAGTGGAATTATCGAAATATGGCAAACTTTTATATTTAGTTTACGTCAGAGCGACTGACGTTTCTCTCTTATACAACTGAGCAATTGGGGGTTGATCGTCTTGCTCTCAGGGGCAGTGGCAACTTGGTGGTGTTGGGAATCTAAGGCCGATCTTCCAAATAACGGTCCCAAACTTGAACCACTCTTCTACCACTTCCCTACCCAATCACTTCGTATTGCGATATGCATATTGTAATGTTTTAAATGAGCAATTTAATGCTTCAAATAATACTGTACGTTCAAAGTTTTAGTTCACTGTAGATACAAAATGTTAAATATCTGGATGTTATATGCATGCATGTGTTTTGACACAAGACCATCAACAAGTTAGCTAATCTAAAAATGAGCCAACCCAAACTTTTTTTTAGGTAGTAAAGGTTGTATGTAGAACATTAGGCAACATTCATTTATTCATTCATCTTCTTACCCGCTTATTCCCGAATCCGGGGTCACGGGGGTCTGCTGCGCCTATTTCAGCGAGAATATAGGGCGAGAATTAGGTAACATAAAGTAGAAAAGCTTTGCTCATCAGAAAAGTCTTTAAGCAAGACAAGTTTGGTATTTGATTTTGTAAAATAGTCTATCGAATATCGCATTATTTAGCATGCTTTAATATTACACCGCCTTATTGGACATAATTGTTTACAGTACTAACTGTGTTGTTCAACAGGTCTCATCTTTTCCTGTTACTGTCTCAGCCTGAGACAGGAAATACGGGTGGAGCTAAAAATAGTGTAAACACTGATTGTTAGCGTAATAGAAAAAGATTATAACACTATAATGCATTTATAAAGACGATTTATGGTTTTGAACTCCATTTTAATTGTTAATATTTAATTTTTTTAAAATTGCAAATGAAACATTTATGTAAATTTAAAACTGATGCTCACAGCAATATTTTTCATTTTCTATAACAGAACTGAGGTCTTTCCAGTCACGTTATTTTCATTGGTTGCATTGATTTAGCGTGTTTGTGTAGAGGTGCTGCCTGTGGTTCACAAGAGACAGTGGAATTCCGCAACAAATTTTTAATGCTTGACCTTTTTCAGGAGTAAACATCTCTTCAACAAAGTGTGCCCTTCATGATCCTGTAGTATCTAACGCAGTAAAACTCACAGGAAGTAACTGTGTGAACTCTGTCCACAGAAAAAGAGCAAAGACCACTTTGGCTTGGAGGGGGATGAGGAATCTACTATGCTAGAGGATTCGGTTTCACCGAAAAAGTAAGAATGTTATATAGTATACGGTAAATATAATAACATTGATTTAACTCAAGATGCAATAATTGTCCATATGCAATAAGCAGTTTAAAATATACTTGAAGATAAAATTACATTCCTTAGCAGGTACACAGCACCGACCAGTGTTTCATTGCTGTAATGAAATAAAACCATATGCAAATTATAAACACGTTTAATCACAATTATTCAAATAAAAAAATTGAGCAAGTTTGTGATTTCTATCCCTGCCTTTTCCGAAATATTCCCTTCCCTTTTCTGCCTTATTTATTTTAGTACACTGCAGTATTTGACGTAACTCAATTTTAACTTAACATTTTTTGGTTCACACATCTGCTCATAGGTCCACAGTATTGCAGCAGCAGTTTAATAAAGTGGCGCGAGTAGAGACAGGCTCTGTAGCGCTGCCTGTTATAATGCGCCCTGGAGCAGGAGGACCGGAGAGCATTTACACAGGCTCCATGCCCAAGGCCAAGCAACAGATTACCACTGGCCAAATGCACACAGGACACATGCCACCACTGGTAAAGCTCTTCACCTAATACAGCTAATATAACACAGGTGCCATGTTGATTGGTCACATGCTTCTTCTTACACCTTTTGCATTAAAATTATATCACTGTTCATTTTCCATTTTTGTTTTAAAGTCTTACCCAGTGCAAATAGAATTTGCAAATGAGATCACAATAAAATAAATAAATGTAACTAAATAAACATGAATCAAAATACTCGGATCGCTTAAGGTATATGAGAACATAGTGTTGCTTTAGCCTTTGTCTATACACGTTAAAATTGAAGAAGTTTGTGTCTTTTGGCCATATAAAACTTGCAAGTCTATTCCAGTTATTAAACATTTGACGAACTGAAATCCTAGTGTTAAACTGACATGCATTTCTTGTTGCAGACTTCAGCTCAGCAGGCACTGACTGGCACTATTAACTCCAGTATGCAGGCAGTGCAGGCGGCCCAGGCCTCTTTAACCGACTTTGACAATCTGCCACCACTGGGCACTGATGCAGTAAGACACACCAACCTCTTTTGTACCTCTTCCACTTTCATTGTATTCAATATGTATTAATATTTGGCTCATGTGAATAATTTTTGTCCTGTATATTTTTGTTTGCAAGGCATCGCAAGCCTGGAGGAAAAACAAGATGGATGAGTCCAAACATGAAATTCATTCTCAGGTGGATGCTATTACTGCAGGAACAGCATCTATGGTGAATCTCACTGCAGGTAAGTCTGCATGCATACATACCTGTTGCTATATGTAACTACATACAGTACATGTACAGTTCAGTGTTGCGGGAAGCTGGCTTGCTTAAGTGTCCCAGAATTTAGCCTGGTTTGTCACTACCAGTCTCAACAGCTATTAGGCACAATCAGGACATCGGGTCATAGCACACCAATCAAACACTGCCTGCTATACTTCGAGCTCATGCTGTCTGTATTATAGGAGACCCAGCAGAGACCGATTATACAGCTGTGGGTTGTGCGGTGACTACCATCTCCTCCAACCTGACTGAAATGTCAAAGGGTGTAAAGTTGCTGGCAGCTCTGATGGAGGATGAAGGTGGAAACGGACAGCAGCTTCTGGGTGCTGCACGCAACCTTGCCTGTGCTGTATCGGATATGCTTAAAACAGCTCAGCCTGCCAGTGCCGAGGTATCACACCGTCCATCTTGGTGCTCACACATCCTGATACAGTATGAACAGGTGTATTGTTAACACAAGTTTTTTTTGGGGTTTTTTACAGCCTCGACAGAACCTTCTGCAGGCTGCAGGTAACGTGGGCCAGGCCAGTGGAGAGCTGCTGCAGCAGATAGGAGAGAGTGATTCTGACCAGCAGTTCCAGGTGGGATATTTATTTACACACACACACACACACACACACACACACACACTCTGCATCCAAATAACTAGAATTATTTTTGGTCATGACCGTTAACAAGTCTTGCACAATCATTATAGGCATTATATTTGAAAACTACTTTTTTTACATAACTTTGTTGGATAATTTTTTGGATAATCACTGGTATCTGTGAAAAATACTAGTGTTTGTATTACGGTTCTTGCAGGACATGCTGATGAAGCTTGCTAAAGCTGTAGCTACCGCGGCAGCAACTTTGGTCTTAAAGGCAAAGAATGTGGCCCAGAAGACAGAAGACTCGGCACAGCAAAACCGGGTCATCGCTGCTGCCACACAGTGTGCCCTTTCCACCTCTCAGCTGGTGGCATGCACGAGGGTGAGGGAATAGACACTTTACTATGTGCATTCATGCTTTATGGCCACATAGAAATAATTCCTTCGAATAGAAACACCAATTAAGGTGTGTGTGTGTGTGTGTGTATGTGTGTGTGTATGTGTGTGTGTATGTGTGTGTGTATGTGTGTGTGTATGTGTGTG
>JAOTRA010000006.1:1470138-1486187 GCA_026260255.1 Pseudolaguvia tuberculata | reverse complement strand
CTCCAGGGCGAGCAGCGTCACCGTAATCCCGCTCCAGGGCGAGCAGCGTCACCGTAATCCCGCTCCAGGGCGAGCAGCGTCACCGTAATCCCGCTCCAGGGCGAGCAGTCACAAGGGTTTGCTGGAGTCTATCCCAGCGCACATAGGATGAAAGAAAAGGGTACACCCTGAACAGGTTGCCAGTCCTTTGCAGAGCCACACATAGACATACACACACGCATGTCGAAAATTTAGAATCACCAAGCTACCTAACTTACATGGACTGTAGAAAACCCACGTAAATACGTGGAGAACATGCAAACTTTTTATTAATATTTAATTGAAACCTACAGTACGTGTCTAACATATTTCTATCGTTTGTCTACGTGTCACTGACATATGCGGCCACAGTCTCGGAAGTAGGTATGGAAGAATAAATAAGGCGTTGCCAACTTTGTATTTGTTCTTATTCTTTTCACGTCTACATAATGTATCGCAATATATCATGACATTTTATTGGGACCCATGTGTATGGTATAGTGATGTCAATGGAAAACCCTTTTAACCACTGAGCTACCACTTCCCTCCACTTGTATGTAAGCGTATTTTATATATATATGTGTGTGTGTGTGTATATATATATATATATGTATGTGACAGTCACAGAACTGGTTCTCATTAGGTGATGGTTACAAACGTCACGTCCCTGCTGAAGACAGTGAAGGCTGTGGAGGACGAAGCCACTAAAGGCACACGGGCGCTGGAGGCTACCATCGAGCACATCAAACAGGAGCTGACCGTGAGGAACTCTTTCACTTATTTTAGCTCAGACTAAAAGGGTTTGTTAAATGTTTAACATAAATGTATTAGCCTGTCAACTTGAAGCAAATGTCGCAGTAATCTAATAGTTATATTATTACTACCATGTAATAAAAAATATTAAGTGTAAGCTGTGCATGTTAAACTTTTGCTGTAGATCACCATTATAGTTATTATATAAAATCTAAGCATGCACATTGAAGTAAATCTGTTATTTAGACTGTAAGGCGGACGGATGGATGGATGGATGGATAGATATGTGTACAATATGATTTAATAAACACCTTCTGATAATATAGAATCTTTTCAGTTTATAATGGCCCTTGTATTATGTCAATCTTATAGGTGTTCAGCAGTGCAGATCCTCCTCCAAAGACAGCAACACCAGAGGAGTTTATCCGCATGACCAAAGGCATCACGCAAGCCACAGCCAAAGCAGTGGCTGCTGGAAACTCATGTCGCCAGGAGGACATCATTGCTACCGCCAACCTGAGCAGAAGAGCAATCGCTGAAATGCTGCACTCATGCAAAGTAACCTAAACTCTTTTTCAAGCCACCCCATAGTTCTCAGTTTGGTGTTTTTGTTTTTTATCCTATTTATCTCATAATAATAATTTTTTTATACCATCTTCTCACAGCAAGCGGCTTATCACCCCGAGGTCAGTCCGGAGGTGCGGACCAGAGCCCTGCGCTTCGGAAAGGAATGTGCCAATGGCTACCTCGGCCTCCTGGAACATGTGCTTGTGGTAAGCCTGTGCTTATTGTTGGCCAAAGTGTTTACAGCTGCTGCAGTCAAAAGAGATCCCATTACTCTTGTACACACACACACATGCCTCAAGACTTCTTGGAGTGTCGTTACAGTCATGTGTGGAATACTTAATGTCATTTAACATTGAGCTGCTTGTTATTTCAATTTAGCACTTTGACAGCAGTGGACCAACGTCTTCTCATAGCTGACTGAACGAGAAATTATTTTATTGCTTTCTAATTATTCTCAAATCTCCCAATTTTCAGAATTCCCACTTGATACCACCTAGAATATTAAATCAATGATTTAGTTTATTTATGCCATAATGGATGTCTTTATTAATATTTATTTAATTAATATTTGCTGACTACAGTATTCATATCATGGAATTCACTTCTGCCATATTCAGTCAGTTGAACTGAACCCGGACTAATGAGAGAGAGAGAAAGAGACAGAGAACCCCAGCCTCTATATCTTTGCTCAAACTCGCCGCTTGTTTTCCTAGGTTGAAGCTGGAATTCCCGTTTGAATACATGCTTCCATATATGTTACATGATAAAAACTAATTTTTGAAATTAACCTTTAATAGTAATTGAGGAATGGCATCAAATAGAACAAGATAAAATTTAATTTATGCAAGGCTCTTAAGCCAACTCTAAAAAGTAGTTCCTCCCCCCTACATCCACTCTAATACATCCTCTGGTAATAAACATCAGTTCCATCAGTTTGTAATTAGACACTTGGCCACATGTGGAGCTACAGTTCTTGCTATTATGGGATTATTCGAATTTGATAAAAGTGGTAAATGATCAGATATTGTGTATTTGGAAGTGTTGTAATTCTGACATGTTAATCTTTTTCTTTTGTTCTTGGGTGTGTGTATATATATATATATATATATATATATGTGTGTGTGTGTGTGTGTTGGTTCACTTTGATAGCCGGTAAGTAGATGCTGACTGACCTGCACGAGTGTGTGCCCTGCATTGTGTGTATCTAAATAGATTAATAACCTTTGACCCCAAGAGATATTCTTATCCACTGAAACATGGCTTAAGATTTTTGGAGCATTGGTTGTTTTTTTTTAAACAGCAGGGAGACCTCAAATCTTTATTTTTCTCCAGAATCACATGCATGCTTGTGTGTACTCGGTTTTCAAATGCTAATAAATACAAATATAAAAGGAAGCTAATTCCATATTACTTTTAATATCGGATACTAATGTGGTTAAATAGCATTAAATCAACTATCGTGTTTATACATTCATGAACGTTATATAGATGTAAAAAAAAATGTACCGGGTATTACAGTCTGAAACCACAAACCTGTTTACCGTCTAGCACAGGAATTTTAGTAGTAACCTTGAACTGTGTGCTTACACATGCACGGATATATGGATGTGTGGATTCAGTGTATTTATAACAAATAAACTGTGGGACTGAACATAAGATGATGATATCAGAACTGAAATATCATATGTATATTGTACAGTGTAAAGGATCTGACCGCTTACCTATGACAGTATAATATAGTAATTTGCTACAGTATATTGTAGTATGGTATCGCAGAATATAATAGTGTTGTAGTATAGTTCGGGCCGTGTCTGTGTGTGTGGCTGTTGCTGCGGCTTTTCTTAGTGCTTTTTTTAAACAGGCATAGAGCAACATGCCTGCCAGCGCCAAACTAATGACAAACACCTGTTATACACTCACCAGTACAGCGCTAAAGGACGCTTTAAGGGCCTTCTCTCACTCGCACAGTCACATACGCACAGAAAAACCATAGTACAATGTCAAGTTGGTATGTTTGATATGCCCATATAAAAATGTGGAATACCTTGTGTTTGATTAGTTTACACACACACACGCACAGCATTAATTCTCATTACCCATATTCTTAATTAACTGTTATGTCCATTAAAAACTTTTATTTTCTCTTTCCTTGTTTTGTAGATCATCCAGAAACCCACTCACGATCTGAAGCAGCAACTGGCAACCTTCTCCAAGCGAGTGGCTGGCTCTGTCACTGAACTCATACAGGCAGCTGAAGCCATGAAAGGTTCTTATACATAAACAATTTCTATAGCTACCTAGATGCTCCACACACACAACTTGATGGTGTTTTTTTTTTTTAAACCCACAGATGGATTTTCACCTGTATGGGATGTTTGTAATTCCCCTTCTTTTCATGTTTGATGTCCCACACAATTAAAATGACTTTTAAATGGTGCACATGATCTGTCTGCCTTTTTTTTTCTCTTTCTTTTCTAATATCCATCCAATCTGATTATATCTGGCAGGCACTGAATGGGTTGACCCCGAGGACCCCACAGTTATTGCTGAGAATGAACTGCTGGGTGCTGCGGCGGCCATCGAAGCTGCTGCTAAGAAACTGGAGCAGCTGAAACCACGAGCCAAACCCAAGGTGTGAGACCTTTTTCACAGCCATTAGCTCTGTTACACACAGGATACTCACCTGCCACCGACTTAAATGTTCCATAGAAAGATTCCAGTCTTATCACGTTTTAGGTTGCTCATAATAAAAGAAACCTCAAGATTTGAAGTGATGCCAAGGGGAAATATCTAATAAACACACTATTTGCTGAAACACACCATTATTCTATATTAGCTATACCATTAGATAAAATTAAAATAAATGTCAAAGTTAAAACTGGGCTTAGCGTTGTTGTGATATTGTTGATGCTGATTTTCTGAGAATCAACATGTCCGCTTGTTTTTGTTTACTTCAAACAGTTAACACTGGGACGAAAGGTAAACCTGAAACTGTGAAATATAAAAATCCGGGTTCATAACCTTCTCATTTTCTCATACGTGGCATGCTGTGAATCATTTCCTTTCCTGACGCCATCAGACATGAATTCAGGGGCCTTTGTGTTGTTGATCATTCAGCATGTTCAGGAGAATGCAACATAATCTTTGCAGTAGGAAGGAACTTGTGTTAAATATTGCTTGTGTTTTTAAACAGGAGGCTGACGAGAGCCTAAACTTTGAGGAACAGATCCTGGAGGCAGCCAAATCCATCGCTGCCGCTACCAGTGCTTTAGTGAAGGCTGCATCCGCTGCACAGAGAGAACTGGTGGCCCAGGGCAAGGTGAGGGCACTAATTATATGCTGGCACTTTGCGCATAGTGTATATTAACATATAGGCAAAGAATTGCAGAAAAAATTCTTTGTGTTTGCCTACTCTGCTCAGGTTGGTGCCATCCCAGCGAATGCAGTGGATGATGGACAGTGGTCTCAAGGTCTTATTTCAGCAGTGAGTAATGTTTGGAGTGGATAAATCTTTCTCGCATACAATTAAGGGCCATCAGTTTTAGAGTTGGCCAGTGGTAACAAACAATTTAACGCTTTTGTAATTGGAAACTTGGACAGACTTGATGTGTATTTATAAAGGTTTTATTATATTAAAAGACTACTTAAAAATGAACTGAAACTGATTGGTAATGAAATTTGTCTTTTAGCCTTCTTTTTCGTTCATTTTATCTATATTCACAAGTTAAATAAAAAAATTCTAAATCAAACTCTCCTTTTTCATACACGTTGATATGGTTCTTTAGGATCTTAATGAAATGTCTGTAATAAACGTAATTTTGACACCATTTTTAATCACCCTTTTCTGCTTTGTACCGACCCTTGTTTATAACTCGTTCTCGTGACAAATAATTTACTCAAACATGAACTTATTTAATTATAAGCTCATGCTTATTTATTTTATTTCAGGCCCGCATGGTTGCCGCAGCCACCAATAATCTGTGTGAAGCCGCAAACTCGGCAGTACAAGGCCACGCTAGTGAGGAGAAGCTCATTTCCTCAGCAAAACAGGTGGCGGCATCCACAGCTCAACTGCTTGTGGCCTGCAAGGTCAAAGCTGACCAGGATTCACAAACCATGAAGAGACTGCAGGTCAGTTGGGGATGTGGGTAAAAATGAAAGAATCAAGAATATGAACCAAGGACAAATAATATTGGGACAAAGCTAAGAGCTGAAGAAAATCAGCACTGAGGATTTTAAAGGCTGTGATAAATTCATTATTCCCATGCGTGTCATATCCTTTTACTAGTCTCTGATGCACTGATACCAACACTTGCTAGGAAAGGAAGGCACATAGCTTTTGCCTTACTCCAATCAGACAACAATAGAATGTGTGTGGTATTAAAGGTCCATCTGGAGCCAGGAATAGTCTATGGTTTTACCTTCCGGACTTATGACAATCTCTCCACGTCCATTTGTCCCATTAGGTCATTATGTCATTCTATATTTAGCCCTATTATACACATTCTGTTTTATGGGTTTCATAATGTGTCTGGACAGTCGTTCTTTTATTCCAGGTTTATAAGCATGAATGTTAATTTTGCCTTTGTGTAGTAAAGTTGCACCGTTAATGATTTGTTGCCTATTTTTACCCTCAGCATTCATAGTCTTTAGCTTTTCTTCAAATCATCATCACTTGTATCAGTTGCAAATCTGTCAAGAGTCTGCAAATAGCTTCATCCGTTCAAGATCAGGGCTCTTGTACTGTATCTTAAGTTCTCCATTGAATCAGTAGCGTATTAACCCTGCTAAATCTGATGTATCAGCTGTACTTATTCTTGTTAAGGCTGTCAGGCATCATCTAGTTTTCTACAATTTGACTTCTGTTAATGTTTATTAATATTATGGATGCAAAAATGATCATGTTAAAAATGGTAATTTTAATTACGCAGCGATTTTGGGTATTTGGGAAAATTATTGAAATAATAATAAGTGAAATATGATCCGGAAATTTGGGCTAATTTAGGAAATTTAATGTACGGGAATGTGTGGTGAGCCAGTTACTGCCCATATGAACACTTTGCTCTTCTCTTGAATATGAGCGTAACACGAGTAAAGTCTGTTTTTCTTATTTTTAGAATATTTGTTCCTGTTTGCAATAGCGCTGTTGATCACTACTTTTTAACGCTTCCATTTAAAAAATATATATAATAACTAGTATTTTTTCAGTTGCTGTTTTTTATCTTTATTGACAAAAACACAAGGAAACACAAAACAGTCGTTACCTGTTTAGGTGAACAGTAAAAGTAATGATGTAAGCAATTTATTTAGCAGTTGAAGTCATAGTGTGTTGGATGTTGTAGCTCAACGGATTAAGTACATCTGCTTTGTCCTCATATGGGATGGCTGATGAGTTAACCTCTTACCTGTAATATACATGCATGTTAAAATATTACCAGTATTACCAATACATATCTATCTACTCTGACAACCTGAAGCAAAAGCCACTTTTCACTAGTCACATGGTCTCATAAAGGGTAAGCAGTGAGTCTCTTCCAGGAGCAAAGAAACTTTTACCGTCACTGCCTCAAAAGGCAAAACCAGACAAAATTGTTTGAGGAAGAGCTGCCAGACGAGTCACATAGATGTGTTTTATTTCAAGTGAATCATTGGCTACGTATTCGCCCTGCATTGCCTTTTAAAGTCATCTCCAGAGCAATGTTATGGTTCAACGCAAACTTTTCAGCAGCCCTTCCCTTTCTCCTTTTCCCTTTCACATAGGTGTGTGGATATATCAAGTGTATATTTAATGGTTCACTCCAGGATTAAAGTCGATAGTTTCTCAATCTAATTTTGATGTCATATGTGTAATAACTTTTGCAACATGTTACACATCATTCAGGTTTTCTTTAATTGTGTCTCATAATGTAGTAAAAGTGGCAAACACAATGTGTAAAAAAAAATAAATCAATAAAAATAAAATATCTACCATGTCATGAATGTTAATCACAGGTCTTACTGCTTTGTTTCTCCAGGCTGCGGGCAACGCTGTTAAAAAGGCTTCAGATAATCTAGTAAAGGCGGCTCAGAAGGCTGCTTTCGATGCGCAGGATGATCAGGCTGTAATGGTGAAGAGTAGGATGGTGGGCGGCATTGCTCAGGTAAGAGGAAAAAAATAATCCATGTTTGAACTGGAGCCTTACTTTTACTTATCAGTGTTTGGTATGTTAACTAAAGTAATTAGTTACTAGTTACATCTCACATATAATAAGTAAGTTACATCATTATAAAATTGTTCGATTACCAGGGAAAGTAAAGTAAAATAAATCTGTCATGTAAGTTTAATAAATAAAGTGGACACTAAATAGGATGAATTAGTATTAATTTATACTGTTTCGGTGCCGATTTGATGATGATGGTGCCGATTGGTGGTGAATTAGAATTACTTGCCACCAATGTGGAGAGACTCTTCCTGATCATAAGTTGCATGTTACATAATAAGTCTGGTCTTTTACCTCAACGAAGGAAAAGTACCGCTTATACGTCTAGTTAAAGCTATCTTTGAATTTATTGAACATGCAATCAGTCTAAATCCTGTAGCATGTTCATACTTCTTTCATACTAATCATTATAATACATAGAACATCGTTTTAACCAATCAGGAAGTACGTACTGTGTACACTTTCTGCCACTGATCATCAGTTTTATGGTTTTCTACACACACACACACACACACACACACACACCAAACATCATTGTGCCGCAATCATATTTTACACATAACGCCTTTTAGATAATTTCCTTCACCATAATGGTAAATTCTGATCCCCTATGATGGAATTAATATAACACACTTATTTCTTTAGTGCTCCCATTTTTTATTATTATTATTATATATGTTTGTGTTTTTGTGTCTTTATAGATCATTGCTGCTCAGGAGGAGATGTTGCGGAAGGAGAGAGAGCTTGATGAAGCTAGGAGGAAGCTAGCTCAGATCCGACAACAGCAGTATAAGTTCTTGCCCTCAGAGCTGAGGGAGGACGGCCATGAGCAGTGAAGAGCTTCTTTCTCTCACACACATACACACACACGCACAGATCTGCTACTCAGGAGTGCACGGCCTGAGTGCTTTTCTGTCCATGTGTTTAGCTACAATAGCAGGCTTACTGAAGCAACATTCAGGCTAAAAAGCAATGCAGTGAGTATAAAGTGAACAATGGTATAAGGATATCTATTTTAAGGTGTTAATTTCTTTATTTCGCTTTTATGAGCATCACCATGCCACATGTTTTTTTTGTTTTTTTTGCACACCATATGCAAGTAACGCTTTTAATAGAGCAATATAATTAATTTAGTAGTAGATTTTATATAGCTTTAGTCAAATGTACCTGAAATGCATGGGTCTTTATCAGAGTTACAATCATTTATTACAGAACCTGCGGCTGGGTTGATCTGTAGTATTTTCTAATAGCCGAGCAGGTCTGTCACTGGTCATTATCTGGATATTGGAGTTGATCACATGATTTAAAGTTTGTGTGGTTAGAGGTGTTTTACAAATTCTGTTTGTCCAGTGTAGGGGAAAGGAGAAAGGGGTGATTGGGAAGGGGGGTGGGGTGGCGGTACCAAAGATGACTTGGCGGTTTGGTTGTGAAGACTTGGGTAGGTCTTTGTCTGATAATCTAAATCAGGAACAGTTGTGTGCATATTTGTGCCAATTGGACCAGCAGTGCAATGATTAATTTGCATCGAAACAATTCAGAGAGAAAACATATCATTTTTAAAAAGTAAAATAAGAAGAGTAAAGCTATGAAAATGTTACAAATGCTATCTACTATTAAATTTATGTTAATACTCGTTTTGTCAGTGATTTGTTGTTTGTAACAGTTATGCCTACTGGGGTTTTTTTTCCTTATCTGTTATGGAGTATAAAAGCCATATTGTGCATTTTCTCTTCTTTTTCTTGTCTAATCATGAATTATTGGTCACTTTGGTGCTATAAACTGAATTCCTTTTCAATATTGAGGCTCACTGTATTCTAAATGTTTATTCCGATCACATTGTCCTTCACAGAACAGGAATAATTTGAGATTAGAAGTGTGTATCAGTGTTGGGTATAAACAGAAATATAGATCACATTGAAATGGCAATGTTTGATCAAAAAACCCTTCTAAGTGTATTTGAAAGTGCCTGCGTATGTTTTTATAAGTGTGTAATGTTAGAACTGTTAACATTCTCCAATTTTATGTGCACTTTTGTCTTCGTAACTTAAAATCATATAAATTCACTCTTCCAATGATGTGTGTCTCTGCAGTGTTTGTGCATCCTTAAAAACATCACACACACACACACACACACACACACACTGAGTAACTGTTTGCAGTTCTCCTGATTTTATTACATCCAATATTTGGTCCTTTCATTAATCTGTACACTGTAATAACTAACTACTACTGTATCCAAACTTTTTCCAGTTCAGCTGGTGGTCCAGTCAGAGTTTGCTGCAGGTCAGAGCTCTACAGAACATTTATGTTCCTCTACATAAACCTGGACCATCCGGGCCTACATCCGCATGTCTGTTTTTATCTCTCTCTCTCTCTCTGTCCGTTTCTCTCTCTTTCTGTGTTTCTCTTTTTTTAATCTTGATCTGTTTCTCATTCTTTTTTTTTTTCTGTCTCTCCATCTCTCTCAATCTGTTAGTTTCTCATTTTCTATCTCGTTCTCTGTCTGTTTCAGTGTTTTCTTTTTTTCTATCTCTCTCTGCCTTTCCCTTTTCTATGTTGATTTCTGTCTGTTTCTCTCTGTGTTTCTCTTTTTCTGTCTGTCTTTATTTCTCTCTCTCTCTCTCGTGTAAATACAGTGATGTAAAAAAAATCACTGTAAAAAAAAAAAAAAAAAAAAGGCAGTTTGTCTCTTTGTCTGCCCTCCTCTGTCTCTCTCTGTTTCTCTTTCTCTTCGTTGTTTTTATGTGACCTGTGTAAAATAAAGTGCTTTTTCTCTCTCTGTCCCTCCATACTTTTTTTTTTTTTTTTTTTTTTTTTGTCTTGCCATGAACTGGTTCCAAGATGTATATCATTTTTTCACATCCCAAATTCTTTAACAGTGAAAACCTTTTAAACCAAAAACAGGAGATTTTTATGGGATGTTGCATTCCTTGCGTTCCAAAGAAGAAAAGGAAAAAAATAGGAAAACTTTATGTGAAAACTTTTCATTTGGAGTCAATTAAAAATACAGTATTGTGTATAAATGTTAATGAGCTTTAATTCTGATTTATTGATGCTTAGATATGATCGAATAATATAAAAGACAATTATTTTAAATAAATAATAAATGAATATTAACTTATGAGAACTACATGTGAGTTTTTCATGTACTGAACTCTTTCTCCACTTGTTTTTTTTTTTTTTTTTTTGTCCTGCACCCATATGCTTACAAAGTGTCTCCCAAAGATGGACAAAATCGCTGTCTAATTCCTACCGCACAGATCCGTGCACACATTGTCCCTCCCTCTTTCCTCCCTCTCTCCTCCACTGGGTGTCTAAAGCGAGCTTTCCAAAAAAAGGGTTGCTCTCGTTTTGGACAGGATTCCTCCTCTTCCATTGTCCAATCCTTGTCAGCCGCTGGACCTTCACTCTGCTGGAGTCTTCAGTGCTGTTCACTAGTTCACATCAGCCCTCTGCGTCCGCTCCCCATCTTTCTCAGCGTGCAGGAGACACTGTCCCAAAGCAGCAACCATGGAGGCCATCAAGAAGAAGATGCAGATGCTGAAGTTGGACAAGGAGAATGCCATAGACCGCGCTGAGCAAGCTGAAGTGGACAAGAAAGGAGCAGAGGACAAATGCAAACTGGTATTAAAGTGTGTGTGCGAGTGAGTGAGTGACAGAGTGAGAGCCCTTAGATCAAAATTGTATATTTTTTTAGTAATCAGGATTGAACACCTCTGGGTTTAATTCCCAGCTGCTGGGCCCCTAAGCAGGGCCCCTAACCCACAGCTACTCTGATCGATTAATATATGTGACTCTAGATAAAAACATCTGCTAAATACCAGTATTTATTCATTTATTCATAAGTTGTACTTCACAAGTATAAT
Organism: Pseudolaguvia tuberculata; assembly: GCA_026260255.1. Lineage (NCBI taxonomy): Eukaryota > Metazoa > Chordata > Actinopteri > Siluriformes > Sisoridae > Pseudolaguvia > Pseudolaguvia tuberculata. The sequence goes on along the minus strand of JAOTRA010000006.1, from coordinate 1,474,783 downwards.
TGAAATACTAAAGAGAAAATCAGGAAGTGGTAGCTCGCTGGTTAAGGTGTTGGTCCTCTAATTGATTCCCAGCACCACCAAACTGCCACTGTTGGGCCCTTGAGCAAAGCCTTTAACCCTTAAATACTAAAGATAAATACTGTATGTGAGTATCACTGAAATATTGGTGTTTGGATATTTCCTGGTATGACATTTTGACAATTGAAACAATTGACCATGGATAATGTGGGATCTTTCTATTCAAAATTCTTAGCTTGAGATTACAAACGCAAACTGCTGAAGAATTCATGTCGGACATTTTATCACTAGCCTGGAATTTTTCATTAATTCTGTAAACTTCGTCTCATCATTTTTGGGGTTTGGGGTTTCCTCCATGAGGTCCCTACGAGACATTTTTATGGAATTTGGATTCCTTTTTTTTCGTTTAAGTAAGAAGAGCTGTGCATCTAAACCAAAGCATGTACCCTTGAACATTTTCCAGTCCTTGGGAGTGTGTGGGTGTGGGTGTGGGTGTGGGTGTGGGTGGGTGCAAAAGTAATACAATACAATGATCGACTACTGGAATGCCGCATAGATGGAAGGGTTTAAGAGATGAGCAGATTCTTAACTATTTAAATCAATAGTAAATATGGCCGATTTTTAAATCCAATAACAAATACCTGGGGATGGTGGCATCCTTGTATTCCGTTCACCTTCATGGAATTATTCCTGTGCACACTGGAGAAGAGGCTCAAGGCTGTGTATGAGGTCAAGGTTCCGCAGCATTTAGATGAAAATATTCCTTTACTACACATGACGTCCAAATGCGATGCTTCACATAACTGTTGTCCAAAGACATCCCGGTGTGTCTATCATAAGCACATTGTGTTCACACCAGCAGCTCTGTCAGTCATAACAGGCTTTTTATAGTTCCTTTATTTCTGGTTTATGGCCTATTGTGTCTCTTGTTACTGTGGGGACAGGAGCAGCTGTCGTTAGCTCTTAAAACAAAGGCTACTTTGACCTACCAAACACTTCTTTATTCCTCTGCTAACAGTTTCAACTTGACATACTTTTCCTCTAATGGGATGTGTTCTTCAAACATCTTTGGTTTGGGCATTTTATGGAACGCCTAGACTCCTGATCCCATGAGCTTAGCAGAAAGCTTTAATCATGGTTGTCTCTGAACTGCGGTCTATTTTCATAACAGCAGTTGTGGTTTGCACTGCCATATACAGTAGCAGATAGTTTCTATAGACCAAGGAGCACAATACACCAAATGGATAGCTATGGCTGTGTGGTGGCTGCCTGAATACTAGATGATACTTTATTGAAGAATGCAAGGGTAAAACAAACCTCACCAGCTACCGAGCTGGTAAAGTCCTTAATCACAAAGGTTGTGTGTTCTGTTCCTTAACATAGTTATGGTGATGAGTTGTTGATCAGGACACCAGGAAGACCTGGGATCAAGCCCCACCTCCACCAAGAAAGACTTAAGGGCTTAAGTCCGCCACTGTTGGGTCCTTGAGCAAAACTCTTAACCCTTCCTGCTCCAGGGGCGCTGTACAATAGCTGGCCCTGCACTCTGACCCCCAACTTACTGTGAAGGGATTTGTGAAGAAAGGTTCATTGATCTTCTAACCCACTTATTCCCTAATTTGGGATCACAGGGTCTGCTGGAGCTTATCCAAGCACACATAGAGCAAGAGGTAGGGACGGGTCACCAGTCCATTGCTGAGCCACATAGATAGATGAACAACCACACACACTCAAGGCACTCTGATTGGCAATTTAGATTGACCAATTGTTTATAGCTTATACTGTAATAGACTTCACTTCGTGTGTGTGCGTGCGTGCGTGCGAGCGAGCGAGCGACATGTTTAAAGGCAGTACTATATTTTTCATCCATATTCAGATGTTTTACTCCTAGTACTGTGTGTTTTACAGCTTGAGGAGGAGCTCCAGGGTCTGCAGAAGAAGTTAAAGGGTGTGGAGGACGAGTTGGATAAATACTCCGAATCGCTGAAGGATGCACAAGAAAAGCTGGAGCAGGCTGAGAAGAAAGCTGCAGACGTAAGTACCACCACCTTGTCTCTGAATTAAGTCATACCACTAATTTATAGCTCATTTTAGACGATTGAGTGATGAAGTGTTAGCATTGCTATTGGACTGCTAACTGGAAGATGATGGGCCCCTGAGCAAGTCCTTTGACCCCCAGTTTCTCAGTTGTATAAAGGAGATAAATGTCAGTCGCTCTGTATAAGGCGGTGTCTGCCAAATACCATAAATGTAGATGATATTAAAGCTTGCAAGCCTGTGAGAGTTTTTACCACAGGGTGGCGCTGTTCAATCAAAACTCTATTTATCTATTATTTATTTATATATTTTAAGTTGGCTTTTTATGTAAAAAATTATAAAGACTTTAAAGGTTTAAATAAAATTTCCCCCCTATAAATATATATACTTAATTAATATACATTAATTCATGTATTCATTCAATCTTTTTTACTTACCTAATAATTTCCTAATTTGGAGTCACTGGGATCTGCTGGAGCCTATCTCAGCTCGGCGAAAGGCCAGACGGATAAAACCTGGACAGGTCACAAGTCCATCACAGGGCCCCACACACACTTGCTCCTATGGACAATTTAGAATCACCATTCAACCTAATGTACATGTTTTTATACGGTGGAAGGAAACCAGAGTAAATCTATAGGGACAACAAACAAATTCCACATAAACAGGTCCCTGCTTGAGAATCGAACCTGGGCCTTCTTGCTATGAGACAGCCGTGCTAATCACAATGTTAACTGTGCTTCCCATACATAAATCATTTCAAATGGAAATAGTGAATGTAACTTTTCCTAATCGTTCAAATGATGCTGAGGGTCTCTCTCTCGCTCTCTCTATTTACCGAGCCAGAAATCCCTGGAGTGAACAACAAGAAGAGTGTTGTTAACAGACACTCCAGCGAAAGTGCCAACCGCTTCACATTATTACTTACACCTACACTTTATAAAGCTAGTCAACACCAGTCATGTGTTTGAATCACGTAGAAAAGATAGCTAAAGTGTATCTACTTTGAAATATCTTTACTGCAGTCGTCTAAGCTGATCTGTTCATCAGCTTCCTAGTGTCAGCTGTGATAATACTGGTAGAAAGGAGTTACTGGGTGAGATCATTTTGTTCACTTTTCAGTATCATAAAGTAAATTATAAAAAAAACACAAGTTAAAATTGATTATTTTTAATCCAAACCATAGAACATATTTGTTGAAAATGATTGACTGTTGCGGATGGGATTTTTATTTAGATAGCACAGTCGCCTCACAACAAGAAAGTCCTGGGTTCGATTCCTGGATCAGGTATCTTTCTGTGTGTAGTTTGCATATTTTACTCGCGCTTGCGTGCGTGCGTGGGTTTCCTCCGGGTACTCCGGTTTTTCCTCCCACAGTCCAAAAACATGTAGATGAGGTGGATTGGTGATTGTAAATTGTCCATAGGAGTGAATGTGTGTGTGAATGGTTGTTTGTCTATGTGGCCCTGAGATGGACTGGCGACCCGTCCAGGGTGTACCCCCGCCTCTCACCCTGTGTGTGCTGGGATAGGCACCAAACAAGGGAATAAGTGGGTAAGATGAATGAATGAATTAGCTGATTATTAGACTCAAAATGACTTGCCCTAATGCTACAGTATAATGCTAAGCAGTGTCTGTCATCAACACCACCACCACCACCACCACCACCACCACCACCCTTTTCCTGCACATGTTCCGTCAAACCACCCTTTCCTTAGATACCTTTGTACTTCTGATCCAGTGTTCATTGTTTCTGCCTGAGCTCTGCTGTTAACGCACTAGTCTTAAACCTGACCTTTTTCTGATTTGAAACTAAACAGATGACCTACGCTTCTTATATTTAGCAAGCAACATATTTGTCATGTCCTAATTCTTTTTAAACCTATTTAAAGATCTTGAGAACTGGTAAAGCTACATATTTTAGAAAAGATATATAACACATACTATTAAGTGTTGCAAGAAGCAATAAATCAGTGGCAAAAAGTGAATATTTCTCCGTCAGCGAAAGTAGATGGATCGGATCCTATTAACACACCCTCCACCTGCCATAAAGAAATCTTTCAGTTCTTTACCTACTTCTGATTTACCATTAATCAGTGTTAAATATTTTCCACACTTGATTGTTTGATAAAAGTTTTACTCAATATCATACCATGTAAGTTTATGAATTACTAAAAAAAAAAAATCACATTTATTAAATATAGAATTTGATGGATTTTTATAATCTTTTTATACAGTTTTTATAATAATTCTATTTATTATTGTTTACCGCTGTACCAGCACCCTGGCTGTATCCATGGCAACTTCACACACTATTACTTCTCTCTCGTTAACCTAACATGCATGGTTTTGGACTGTGGAAGGAAACCGGAGTACCCAGAGTAAACCCCACAGAACATACAAACTCCGCACAAAATGATTTTTTATTCGCTTATTCCCGAATCGGGGTCACCGGGGTCTGCTGGTGCCTATCCCAGCACACATAGGGCGAGAGGCGGGGGCACACCCTGGATGGGTCGCCAGTTCATCTCAGGGCAACACATAGACAAACAACCATTCACACACACACATTCACTCCTATGGACAATTT
>JAOTRA010000006.1:1445620-1458145 GCA_026260255.1 Pseudolaguvia tuberculata | reverse complement strand
CACACACACACACACACACACACACACACACACACACACACACACATACACACACACACACACACACACACACACATACACAATTATTTATACACTCAAACTTTATATACACATACACAAACCCTCAGCTTCACTGACTTGCAGGTCTGTCACCTGAGGCGGAGCTTTAAAGGCTGCCCTCGGGAAAGCCACCAATCAGGAGCCATCACAAGGTGCCAGGGACATCACTCAATCTCTCTCTCTCTCTTTCTAACTCAAGCTTGTTCTCGCACTCTCTCTCTCTCTCTCTCTCTCTCTCTCTCTCTCTCTATCTCTCTTTTAAAGATTAAATACCAACTAATCTAATCTCTCAGTCTCCACACACTACATACTGTATACACACACCTTGCAAACAGAAAATTCCATTTCAATACACAGCTGTCCCCGCTCAAAGCCTCCAATCATTCTCCTCAGTTTTCCTGTCCTGCTAACTATCCTTCACATACCATACTCCCCAAACTGGATCAAATATGAACCTGTCCCCCCCCCCCCCATTTTTAATAAGTGTTGTAACAGCGCATCAATTCGAGCCAGCAAATATATATATAAAATGTTGTTGTTATTATTATTTACTTTGACTTGATTTGGCGTGTGAAATGAGTGTGTCTGGCAACATGATGCAACACTGTGAGCTGTCTTGTCATGACACTTTCAGAACCAACACATCTAAAATAAAATAGGAACATTGTGAACATTCATTCATTCATCTTCTTACCTGCTTCTTCCCTAATTTGTGTTCAAGGGGTCTACTGGAGCCTATCCTAGGGCACATAGGGCAAGAGGCGAGGGTACACCCTAGACAGGTTTGTCACAGAGCAGCACATAGACAAACAACCACTCACTTCCATGGGAAATTAAGAATCACCAATCAACCTAATGTACATGTTTTTGGAGGTTGGGAGGAAACCGGAGTAACATTGTGAACAGAATCTTTTAAAATAATATACTGTATCATGTTCATAAGTGTTAACATTATTTTTTTAGTTCTTTTAAAATCTATTCACAAATTTTTTTTACTTTGGAATAGAGAAAAGTGTCAAGACAGGGTCGACGTTATTGCTACGGATGATGTCAACATGCTTACTATCTATGCACACTGTGATTGGCTGATAGGAAAAAAGTCTTTGCCAGGAAATCATTCATAACAGTATTATAGAGCTTATTATAAGAATTGAAGAATATTATGTTGCCATATTAAAATAAAAATGCATATAATCATTATTATAATTAACAGAGTAGAATAATAAAGAATCCTGGCTAATAGTAAGGCAAGCAAACCTAAAAGAAAACTTAACTTGATGCAAGAACAGAATCAGAATTAGAAGTCTTCTTCAATAGATTTAGATCTCAATGCTAAATTTTGATTCATTTTATAATCATTTCTTCTAAATCTTCTATTTTAGCTTAGCATTAAGATGCTGTGTGAATATGGACCCAGAATGTTCTTTCAAGATTTCTAAAATCTTTGGATTGTATTAAAGTTTTTAAATCTGTTCTATATTATTACATCTTGCTTAAAAACCCTTTATTTGCTCTGAACATCAGATTTAACAACACGTTTCTGGTCTAGCTAATTCCAGCTTGATCTTCAGTCTTACTTGATCCCAGATCCTAAAATATTAACCGGCAACAAAGTAGTAAAAGGTATTTTCAGAGGTCAGACATAAGGATTTTATCCTGTGGGCAGTTTTAGAACGACAATTAAAAGGAACGGTCCTTCTGTAAACCATCTCATGATCTACATCTTAAGCTATCAGCCACTTCCACTTAACTCCTGAACACATAGTTTACTCCAGGTGCAAGTAACTCATGTATTTATTAGGTTCTTTTTACATCGAAGAACTAAAATAAATGATCTGATCAGTGGTAATGCACAGGGTCGTCCACCCGCTCCCAGATTTTTGAGGGGAAGCAAAACAGCAGCAGCAGGAGGCATTCCAAGTATTTTCAAAAGGTCAAGGAGAGGTAACTTTCTCAAATCCTTTACCTCACTGTAAAATCTCTGAACAAGCATGCAAGTGTGTGGGTGCGTGCCGGATATATAGTAAATTTGCTTAGAATTACAGCTTATAAGTTATCATTATGGACTGGCGACCCGTCCAGGGTGTACCCCTTCTCGGCCTATGTGTGCTGGGATAGGCGCAGCAGACCCCCGTGACCCCGGATTTGGGAATAAGCGGGTAAGAAGATGAATGAATGAATATTATCATAATTAAAGAACTTCTTAGAACCACTTAATGACCTCTGAACCCTGAACACATCCTACATACTGAGCACCTGTGGTAGAGCCCACAATTCTCTTGCAATGTTCAGACTTATATTTGTTTTGATTCCTTTGTTATCAGTAAAATCTTTATCAGCCATGACATGTCACTTTAGCAATCTGTAGAGGTCCCGTATTGATACAATCAGACACACGGATGTCATAACATTCAGGGGTCAGAAAGACTCCAATTCTTTTAAGGAATTCCAGACGTGCCTAATCAGGTCAGTTATTTGTGTTGTGTTGGTGAAAAACATGTCCTACTCCTATAAATCAGTTACTAAATAAACCAGTCCTTACTCATGAACTCTTCTGAATCTCAGTTTCCTCGTTTTGCTGTGATCCATCAAGAATCAGGAAAAGGTTTGAGAGTTGTACCTGTCTGAAAACATCCCAGTGTGTTGATTTTTAAGGGTAAAGAGCCTGTAGAGCAAGATGGACAAGATGTTCTAGCTGTTCTTAGATGATTATCACCATAGAAGGGATGAAAAAGGGTTGCACCATTTATTGAATGTACGAAATAAATTGCAAATTTGCATCTCATAATGGTTTGCGCTAAATGTCAGCAGTTTTTTAAAGCGACAAAATCCTTTAAAATAATAATGTCTGATCAAATGTAAAGATTGCTGCAGATTGTAAAATACAATTACAGCATTTGGTAGACGTCCTTATCCAGAGCCACTTACAACTGAACAATTAAAGGTTAAGAGCCTTGCTCAGGGACCCACAGTGGTTGCTTGGTGGTTCTGGGACTTGAACCCTGGTCTTTGGCGTATCAGTCCAACACCTTAACCACTAAGCCACCACTTCTCATTGTAAAATATCTGATGTGTGTGTGTGTGTGTGTACACTTATGCAAGACAATCAACAAGCTTTCATAGTAAATTAATCTTTACAATCCTTACAAACTTTCCTATTGCAATTATAACGTAAATGCTAGATAAACTGCATTTTGATTAATCAGTATGCTTGTAAATTTAAAAAAAAAAAAAAAAAAACCTTGCTCCTTATTCACAGCCCTACTAAGCCGTGCTTTCTGACTTTGGCTAAAACAAAGGTTAGGAGGAATCTCTCTTTATACAAAGTGAGAAAGTTATCAGCTGAACACAGACTAATAAGTTGCCTCTAATCATATGATTTCCTTTAGAAAACAGAATCTGTGTTACTGTCCAAAAACAGCATCTTTATTTAAAAAAACAACAGGAAAAAGATAAAAGGAACTGCACATACACAGTGGGACTAAAAGTAACATTTGCATACGAGTCTGATTTCCACATGTACTGCATTTACTTTTGAATGAATCAGTGCCAACTTGATGGAGGACATTGAAGATAAAGACAGGAAGAAAACTCCCCCCATAGAAACAAATATTAAGGTTAACTCTAGCAGCATATTAAAGCCTGATAGAAAAGAAATTGCAGTTGCTTCTTTAAAAATGACAATTGCCATTTTATTTAAAAAAAAAAAAATCACATTCAAAGGCAAAAAGGTGAAATTTTTTGCAGACACAACTGATCATTTTCGGTGATCATGTAAAAAGGAAGCAGGACCAGCTGAATGATCTCTGGCTCAGGACTGAGAAAAGCAAAGTGTGAGAGATTTCTTTCTCCATCCTTAATGCTACTCACTCCTAGAGAACTGCAACTCTCTGATAATATTATGTCATTTTGTGTTTACACTGGACTGGAATATGCAGAAAACATGTTGTTCTGATATACACTCAGTTGGATCGTACTGATTTAGCAGTGCATCATAGATTAAAAAAGCCATAAACACAAATTCTCTACTTAGAGTAGAGAACCTCGCTAATAGAGAACCTGGCAAACTAGAGGCATTTTTTCTATTCAGACGCTTTTTACCGTTTTAGTGATAAAAGCTCGACAGCTGCAATCCTACGTGACTCATCTTCACCAAGAGGAAGAACAAATAAAACTGACTGCACACATCTGAATACGATCGCTGCCAACCTAAAAATGACCCAGGATTCTCAGCAGTGATGGGTCACGCATACAGAAACTTGTATTGGGAATGAAAGAGATTTGCCTAGCGTAACGTAATGAACATGCGAGTTGGCTAGAATGGAGGAAATAAGATGGAGGTAGTCAGGAGTCAAAGCACGACCTCATGATTGCCTCGCGATCAAACTTGAAGTTAAGGAAGGACTTTGAGGAGTGAATCTGCTCGCATTCCGACTGCCCGTTCAAGCCATGCGTGTCACTTGCTGCATCTGGGGGGGAAAAAAAGAAAAAAAATTCATTCTCAATAAAAGTAATAATCTAATGAATGGTATTACAATTCATATAAAAGTGAAAATACTCAACAGCAGCTAAAAGCTCTGCAATGAAACCCTTAAATGCACATTCTTTTGGGCATCCTTGCATATTACATTACATTTACTGCATTTGGCAGACACTCTTATCCAGAGCGACTTTCATTTGATTTCTTTTGTACAAGTGAGCAATATGGGGTTGCTCAAGTGCCCACAGTGGTTGCTTGGTGGAGGTGGGAATCAAACCCCGGTCTTTCTGGTATAAGTCCAACACCTTAACCACTAAAGCGCGACTTCCACTGCATTATTAAATATCATTAAACAAAAAATATCTAATTTCTAAGAAGAATATTGAAAATAAAAAGTGTCGAATGAACGAAGGGAAAGAGGCAAGAGAGAATAGCATGAGGGGGCGAGACACAAAGATAGAAATATACCCTATAGCACACAAACACACTGCTCTTTTGTCCATGTCTTTGTGTTGCACTTGTCCCACGTCTGCACTGTTATTATTGTCTGTATTTATTGTCTCTGTATGTAGCACTAACGTCCCAGAGAAACGTTGTGACATTTTACTGTATACTCATCTGTCATATATGGTTTAATAAATGACATTAAAACTACTTTGACACAATGGTGAAAACAAAAAGATAATTTCAAGACAAAGAAAGACGGGAGAGAGATGGAAAAAGAAGAAAATAAGAGAACAAGAAAGCGTATTTTGTACTTTATAACATGGCATCTGCTCAAGAATGACGCGTTCTTTTCAGCTTTGCTTAAGATTTAGTACTCAAAGACTTACGCACTTTTGTACATAATTCTTATTCTTGTCATCATTGGTATTTACCATGTATAGAGACACCAAATGAGCATCATTATATTTGCTTTACCATCATTCCTTGTGTGCATGTGTGTGTATGTACATTAGGAGCTACAGCCATGCAGATTCTCTATGGATAAGGCCCCTGTCTGAATATGGTGGCCTATTAAGGACAATTTCCTGCAGTTAGCTTACCACCCCATGAACCACCTGCAACCAGAGATTGCAGACTTGTGAAGTCCAGATTTTCACAGGAAAACTATGGAATGCTGCTCTGACTGGTCACAAAACTATTCATGAGACTAACAAGAGACTATTTCTGATTAGATAAATTGGTTCCTTTATAAACAGGCAGCCACTGTGACACTGCTGAATGTACCTGCATCAAAGTTATCTTGCAGTCTTCTGGGTTGAAGCTTCTTTTCTTCTCTCTACATGAAAAAGTGATCATAAAGAGCCTGATTGTTTGTAGAAAGTCAAATATTAAGTGATGATTGAACGGAAAGGTACGATGCATTACACTCACCTCGTTCATCCTTTTCTTTACATTAGGAGAATCTTGGTTCTTCTTTCCGTTACATTTCACATTATGGTTCTGCAAAATATGATGGGAACGAGTTTTAATACAGTTTCTGCTGCATAATTTTATTCGTTTCAAAACGAATTCATAGCCGTTTACCTGACAGAAAAGGTCACTAATCTTCATTCATACAACGTTGAAAAACCCCCCACTCTACCGCTACTCTACCGTCATAACTACACCACTACTGCCCTCTTCTGGTCATCGTGTTGAAAATTTAACCATTCATTCATTTTCTAACCCTAACTCAGGGTCACAGGAGCGAGAAGCAGGGGTACACCCTAAACAGGTTGGCAATTAATTGCACGGCCACACAGATACACGCGCGCGCACACACACTCCTCTGAGAAATTTAGAATAAACAATAATTGATTGTTCACAGATCATCGATTCCCACCTCCAGCAAGCTACCACTGTGGGCCCTTGAGCAAGGCCCTTAACCCACAATTGCTCAGTTGTAAAAAAAAATTTTTAAAAATAAAAAGAGAGACCAAATGTAAGTGGCTCTGGATAAGAGCATCTGCCAAATGGCAAACTGTAACAACCAAACGTACATGATTTTGGACTGTGAGAGGACACACTCCACACAGAATTATCTCTTGCCCAGGACCTTCCTGCTGTGAGGTGCTAACCACTTTGCCACCGCACAGCCAATCTGGATATTAACCTTGTTATTTTAAGTTTAAAATAGCAATGTAATGAACAATTGAGAGTTAATTATAAACTTAAAATAGCGACCCAGATTGGCTGTTACTTCCCAGACAAGACGTCTTTTTTTTTTTGCTGCAAAGTTTACATGTTGATTGATGTGTTTGGTTGTTTGTCTGTTTGAATAGCTGATGTTCGGCTGTTCAAAAACACCTGGTCATATTTTGTGTATTATTTTTAAACATGTTACATATTTTTAAATAAAGTGGTCCAGGTATTGTTCATAGATACACGTATAGACAAACCTTGACTCTGAGAAAGTCTGCAAGCTCACACTGACCGGGCTCCCCAAAAGCTTTCGGTTGCTTGTGCTTTATCCAGCCTTCACCTGGAGATGCCTCTACTGCACACTGTGAGTGTCTGGGCTTCAATCTGTGCGGAAAAAAAAATGAAAAGAAAGATTATGAATTTTGACCAAGACCAGGCACACTGTCTAGGTCAGAGCTGGCCAATCTCAGTCTTGGAGGGCTCATGTTCTGTAGAGTTTAGCTCTAAATTGCCTTAACACATTAACCTGCAAGTTTAAAGTATATCTAGTTGGTTAAGCTGCATTTGATTAGGGTTTGAGCTAAACTATGCAGGACACCAGCCCTCCAAGACTGTGAATGCCCACCCCTTGGTTGCTAGGATACGCAATCACAATTTCATGAAGAGATACATAAATAATCTAACTGATGCATAGGACGGTCAGACAGTTATAAACAGTAATACCCACCGAAAAGGTTTGCATGGAGTGCTGCCATTAGATAAAAAGTCCTCATCACTGCTTGTTGACTCCAGTTTATGTTTGGTTATCCATTCTCTGAGCTGCCTTTGAAAAGAAAATACCCCCAAAATAAATAGTGAATGCAGAGAGAAAAAACCCCAAAAAAAACCCAGGGGTGCTTGTATTGTTTGAGATCACCAAGAGAAAGCAAAATGGAAGATATAAAAGGAATAGCCATGAAAAAGGAATAGCTCATACCTCATAAAAGGAATAGCCATGAAAAACTTGTTGGGAGCCAATCCAAGCTTAGATTTGGGGGTCATGTCATTTCTATGACATGGAAGTTTGTCAACAGAAAACCATTCAATGTTCTATTGAAAGAAACAAAAAATTTTTCTAGTGAATCAGTTTTAATAAATACGCACTCAAGTCAAAGGGTCTAAAAAGATACTGCACCCTTATTTCTTTTCTGGTTTTGGGGTTAAATTTTGTTTCCTTTGGTACACCAGGAATTATGTAAAGTCGAGCAAGTTGATCTGTGATTTTTTGTTCAATGAAGGTGTCTTTACAGATGCGGTCTCTGATATCAAAACCAGTCTCCTCTAAAACCTAATGAGGAAAAAAAAAAAAAAAAAAGGCAAAATAAAAGAGGGTTAAAAAATAAACTTAATGAAACTAGGTTTAAAGTTTCTTTATGAAGTACATTTCTGGAGTTAAAAGCTTCTTACAATCCAAATTAATAGACATCCCTGGAGGCCTGGGTTTCAAAACTCACTGCTTACAGTTCAGCAGCCGTAATTATAAATATTTCTTCATTTAATAAGTAAACTTTGTTAGACAGCCTAGCCTCTTTTGTTAGATACATTAACACTGTTAATTAAATTAACTAGCTGACTGGCTTTATTTAAAATAAGTGATCTTTTGCTGATACTTTACTCAAAGCGTTAACTTCACAGGCTTTGCTTACCTCTCGTACAGCACAGTCATGGGGTGCCTCGTCCTCATTCACTTTCCCTTTAGGAAAGCCCCATCCTGATTTGGCCAGATATCCTTGTACCAGTAATACCTACACAACAGAGGAAGCCTTTATGTAGACCTTCTTCTGACTGCTGAAAAATAAGGACTGGTCAGTCTGTGCTATAACATACTCACATTGTCAAGAGTTTCATCCAGAATAATTGCACCATATGTAGGAACACCCATCTTGTACTCTTTCCATTGATCTAAAACCTTTTGAACATCCTCGCCTTGGGGAAGCAGGAATGGACAGTGATTAAAAAGTAAAAAGAGGTTAAAGAAAATGAAATGAGCATTTGGGATGATTAATATGTGCTGCCCACCAACAAATACTTCTGTTTATACAGTTTGATATTATAATAATGTCATAGCTTTGCACAAAGCATACAATGATGAAATCGGAGAAACAATGGGTTAGTACTAAATATTAAATAATATATACAGTAAACGTAAACATTTTTATGATAAACATTTTTGGTAAAGTTTGAAGACATCTTCGTTCTCAAAAGCATGTCAGTATCAGGTGAATAAAATATTTCACCTAATATCTCTATAACAAAAAAAAAAAAGCAGAGATTGAAAAATGCACCGGTTTGTTGTATTGTAAACATTTCCACTTTTAGATTAATTCTAAAACTATTAAAAGTTGGAATGATTGTTAATTCTAGGTTAAGCTTAGTAGGATATCAGCTTTGGCAAAGTCCCTTATCCCACACTGAGGTAGTCCTGGTGTATTCTGCACGTAGAAGTCCAGGTAAAACCAATGGGCAAGTTCAATCTGGAAGCAAACTCGGATGGCATTGTCCCTCTCTTCACTGGGGATGTGGAGGATGAAGCGACTAAAACAGAAAGAAATCGGCACTGAACAAATAAAATACATTCTACAAAGATAGAGATTTAAAAAAACAGCAGGAAAAGCAGTCAATCTGCCTAGATACATCAAGCGCATTTTAAAAACATTTGGATATATAAATAAACAAAATATTACAAAAAGACATCAACTTTAGAAGAATCTGGGATGCAACAGTAAGCAGTCAAGAGAAGAAAGGACTAAAGGTGTGAAGGGACGAGGAGGTTGTAAGTGTAACCTCAGTTATTGACAGATGAGGATCAATACAATTGGGCATTTATTCATTCATTCATTCATCTTCTTACCCGCTTATTCCCAAATTCGGGGTCACGGGGATCCGCTGCGCCTATCCCAGCACACATAGGGCAAGAGGCAGGTGTACACCCTGGACAGGTCGCCAGTATTGGGCATTTATTCTATAATTTAATCAGGTGGGTTACCATATATAGTTTCAATTAGCGTTATAGAAAAAAAGGAATAATTTTATGGAAATAAAAGCTATTTCAATACATGTATACACAATATTTGCAAAAGTTTGTAGACCCGGATCATTAAATCCGTATGTGGTTTCTCTCCAAAATGTTCCTTTTCAGGAGCCCTTCACTTTATTATCCTGAGCACAAAACCTCTGACCTCCATCATCACATTGTGGTTTATCATTGGCCAACACTGAAAAAACGTGAGTCCTGATCTTACACACCTGAACCCCTTTGGGATGATCTAGAGCACTGACTGCACCTCAGACCTCCTTACCAAACATTAGTGTCTGATCTCACTCATACTGTTGCAGCTGAATAAAGAGATATCTCACATTCAACCTACAGATTGTAGTGAACATTTTTAAGAGTTATGGACATCAAACAATCAGAAAAATAGAAAGTATATCTGGAAGATGATGTTTAAAGATGTTAAAAGATCTATGAATCAGATGGTCATGACATTGTCAAACTTGGCAATGTCGTGTATATGGTATAAATTATTTGCACACATTTGTAGCCTATAACAGGAGAAAGAAACGTCTTGTTGTGAATTTATAACTCATCAATCACAGAATCACAGACAGAAGAAATCTCAGACCTAACCAAATATAAAAACCATTTATAAATCACATTTCTTATACGGTTACAAGAAAATAAACTGCTTCCGGTTCACTACAATTTTATAACAGTTTAGGAGTTAATCTACTCTAAACAAAGTTAGATAACCAAGCATCTTATTTGGATGATACTTATACAAATAAAATAAATAACTTGTTATAAAACACATTTATGTAATTGTGAAAACGTAGCGTTAATAAACAGGCGTGCATATTATTATCGATATGCGTTCATTTATTTTCGCCTGTAATTCAGTGCACAATGACGCATTGGTTTTTAATAAAGAGTTATAGCGTTGTGATTCTTGCACTGGGGATTTATTATTATTATTATTATTATTATTATTTTGACTTAGTTTATTATACTAAACTGGATATAGCTGGATATATTATTAATTGTTTAAAGTTTTTTAAACTACGCAGCTACCTGCAGAGGTCGTCCAATACGCCGTTGGGAATCTCCCCTCGTTTTGTCTCCATGTTAATGAAGTTAAAAGCATACCGAACTAGCAAGACCGCTTCGGTAAAAAAACAACAAAAAAAACAAACCCAAACACAACCGTGCAAAGCAACCGCTCTCACTTAATTCGCAATGCCGCGACACACAGACATCGCCATGTCCATTACAAAACTAGGAGTACAAACGAAATCCAGCAAACGCTGAAAAAACATCTAACTTCTTCATTTGTATATGTTACGACGTAGTTAGCTAGCTAGCTAACTAGCATCTGTGAAAAATATTGTCTCAATCGTCGGCGATAACATTTCAACAAGGGGGTTGGAGCGTTTGCTTTAAAAACCAATAGAATAACGTACTCAAAGCGGTACCGACCAATAATAGGTCTGTGATGTAACTGACACGAAGAACAACCAATCGCGTGCCAGTAATTGCAAACCGCTAGCATGTTTGTATGACACAATGCGGAAGCATTTGGGACTATTCACTGCTCTCAATAATAAGATTAAATGAATTAAATAAATTGAAATTAAAATTATATTTACTGCAGATCGAGAGAGGTGGGAATATTTAATAAACATCGAGATTACTGATGGAGGAACAGAATCTTCTGAATCTATTATAATATAAAAAAGTAATGTTTTAAGCACGATCTTGAAGTCCTTTGCTCTGCATTTCTGTGCTCTTCCAGGCTATTATGAAGTGTATGAACACACTGTCTAGGGTCTTAAAAGGGTCTTTCTGAAATAAGAGAAGAATTCCAAATTGCAGGAAACAGACACAAAACATGATACAAAGTTGGCTTTTTTTAAACAAAAATAATACTGATCTATCTTATCTTGTATCTGATACAAGATCTATCTTAAGATATTCTTATGTGAGACCTTGCTAGCTCAAAAAAAATTAGACACTGATTTATTCTTGTCTAAAGGTCTGCTTTGAACATTCTCTGTAATGCGCTATTATAAGGACAAAAAAAGCTTAAATAATTTTCACCAGATTTTGAATAAAATAAGATTTAAGGATTTTAAAAGTGTTTTTAAAGTTTACCCATTTAAGAGTATTTAAAGTATTTCAATCCATTGAGGGTGGCATAGTAGTCAATTCCTGGGCCGGGGTCATTCTGCACGCAGTTGGCATGTTCTCCTTGCACTTGCGTTGGTTTCCTCCTACAGTCCAAAAACATGTACATTAGGTTGATTGGGGATTCACATTCTCTCCTATGGGATTGTTTGTCTATGTGTGGCCTTGCGATGGATTGGCGACCAGTCCAGGATGTAGTCCTGCCTCTCGCTCTATGTGCGCTGGGATAGGCTTCAGCAGACCCAGCATCTTAAGAAGATGAATAAATGAACATTTTCTTGCATTTGTTGGCACAATGCTCCCAGGTGTAAAACTAATTACATGACATAGAGCATAACATTATGGACCTAATATGGATCAAAGTCTTTTCTAGTGACTGATGTACATTTATGTTGTGAGTTGAAGATGCTGAGATTTTCATTGGGAGTAACAAGGATGAACAGGATTAGAAACGAGTTTATTAGAGGGACGGTGCATGTTGGATGTTTTGGAGACAAGGGGAGGGAGGCTAGGTTGAGACGGTTTACACATGTGCAGAGGAGGGACATGCAGTATATTGATAGGAGAATGCTGAGGATGGAGGTACCGGGCAGGAGGAAAAGAGGAAGACCAAAGAGGAGGTTTATGGATGTGGTGA
>JAOTRA010000006.1:1409837-1442571 GCA_026260255.1 Pseudolaguvia tuberculata | reverse complement strand
GAGGCAGATGTAGCGGACAGGGTAGTGTGGAGAAGAGTGATCCGCTGTGGTGACCCCTAACGGGAGCAGCCGAAAGGGGAAGAAGAAGATGATGTTTATGTAGATCAACATCAGAACCAAATATTTTATTTATTATTCTTCTAAAGGCACTCAGGGGAATCTATTACAACACATTCATTTAGTTTTAATTATTGATGTTACAGTGCACCATAGAAACAAGTCTGCTAATTCTACAAGCCCATCCTTGTGAAGTGCAGTTCACCTGACACCCTCCCTGTATTTACAGTCCTCTACAGTCTCTGGTGCCACTGACGGCAGTGAATCAGGAAGGGTGTGGTCTGAACTCATTTATATCTTTATTCATTTTCATAACACTCATCGGCAGCCAGGAATGTGTAACATATAAAATCTATGGTGCAGATCACAATAACAATATCTGTGTTATATACATCGTAAATATCAAGACGCACACTTGATTTAAAGTGACGTCACCACCAGTTAGGGTTGCCAGAGTGGACAAATTAGCACATTTTCCATATCAGTAAATAATTAGAATAAAATCTATGTAGTTTGTTTAAACATACGAATTTATAAAGCTGTCTAGTGGTAATGCTATTAGACTTAGCTTTTCAAGTCATACAGTGTGGTTGCCAATCATTAGTCTACACCCTATTATTAACCTCTTTTTATTCACACAACGACACTCCCACGCAAGTTCGTAAACTCGCCAATTGGGGTGTGTCTAAATGATTTAATAGAAATTAAATAAGTAAAGATTATTATTAAAACAAACGATGACTACATCTGGAATAGAGGTTATCAAAAATATATATACACGTATGTGTGAATAATATGGAAATGTTTCAGAGATCTGGCAACCCTGTCTTTAACGTTACTCTGACGCAGCATCTGTGCAGAGGAGGTTAGCTACTCTATGTGGGCGTCGTATACAACTAACTTCGTTTTCTTAAATAAACAATTGTCATATTAAGAAAAAATATCCAAAAGATAAAGATGGCTCAGGCATTAAAAGAAAGATTCGACAAGTTCCTTCGCGAGAAAAACATGATGACGGACATGCTGGCGAAGCTGGAGGCCAAAACCGGAGTGAACCGATCTTACATCGCGCTCAGTACGTTCATTCCTGTAATTTGCAAAGAAAATGAGGATTTTTTTTTGCTGAATTCAAAAAAAAGGCTGAGATTTTGCTTAAGGGTGGGGATTGTGGAATATGTCGTTTACTCGAGCTTCTTTTCTGTGTGTTTGTGTAGTTGTCATCGCTGTTATTTCTGTTTACCTCGTCATCGGTTATGGCGCTTCTCTTCTCTGCAATCTCATCGGATTTGTCTATCCTGCATACGTATCGTAAGTCTGCCTTAAAATATCTAATATATTCACAATAATCTAAAAAAAAACCCCACCAAACGATCCTTTTAATCATTATTAATGAGTTGGGATGCCTGTGCTATGCTTCCGTGTCGACTTACCACGACATTTCCTGAAAAAACACCCAAAAAAAACTCCACACTGGTCTGGTATGTCGTTCTATACTAAGTATTACGGTAGGATGCGGTCTTCGACTCAAAGCTCCAGTTCCCACTTTAGGCCTGGTATGAGCTTACTAAAGATCACTGATACAGAATATCCAATATCCCATAATACATAAATACATCTAATACACTGCAGACAATAATTCAGCTATTCAATAGATCATTAGAATTCTTTCCAAGCATTCAATCCAGAATTCTGGATTATTTATTGATAGCTATGAGGTTCTATTGTGAGCTCAGGTTTTATTCATTCATTCATCTTACCTGCTTATTAGGGGGCACGGGGGTCTGCTAGAGCCTATCCCAGCACACATAGGGTGAGAGGCAGGGGTATACACTGGACGGGTCGTCAGTCCATCGCAGGGCAACACAGATGAACAACCACACACACATTCACTCCTAAGGGCAATTTTAGAATCACCAATCAACCTGGGAGGAAAGCGTGGTGAGAACATGCAGACTACACACAGAAAAATCTCCAGCCTAGAAGTCAAACCCAGGACCTTCTTGTTGTGAAGCGACTGTACTAGCTGAGGGTTCTACCTGTCCAAAATGTCATTCATTTCCTTTGGGTTTCCCAGTTTGCTTCAGGATAAACTTGAAGTCTAAACCCTTGTTGAAGTTGTTGCGGGGTATGTTGGTTGGGGGTTTCTCTCGTGTTTAAAGCGTATTATTGCAACTCACATGGTGTTCAATCAGACTCTTGAATAGTTTAAGCGAGCTGATATTACTTGAGACTAAAATATAAGAGTTAATCGCTGCCATGATGCTGTTGGATATAAGGTACCAACTCTAACATGCACAGTTGCAATCTAGCAAGCCGGGTTTGATATTCTGGCGTGGGTCCCTTCCGGTTTCATTCCCCTGTCAATTTTCTATCCTATCAATATAGGCAACAATGCCCAAAGCATGTCCTATAAAATTAATATAGTAAGAATTTAGTTATAAGTTAATTCTCAAATTGAGCTAATCCGTTGTAAATGAGTCAATTATAAGCTGATATAACGTTCACTCATGACTGATCTGGGACAGTAGCCAGCTCCAACATATAATCAGCAAATAGTGTGTTTTATAATTGCCCAAATTAAATGAATTCATCCTCAGGCAGGGTTTTCTCCTGAAACAAAAGCATAAGGTTGGAATGTTGTTAATAATGTATATCCATATGTTACATTATAACTCATGTTTTCATTTATGTTTTTTTCTAGATAACCGATACAGAGCTTAAAAAAAATAGAGAAATAAAAAGATCAGTGTGGTGACAGAACAAGCGAAGGCATTTCTTGGTTGTTAGAATGTTTTGAAAATTAAAAATCCCCAAGAAATAAGAGTGAAACTTTACTTTAAAGACAAATTCTTGTTTGTATTGTTTTATATTATGAAATATCTTCTGTAACTACAATTATAACAAAATATCTTGTAATTATCGCCTATAATTAACCCAGTCAAAGGTTTACGTTAGATTAGTAGACTGTCTCGGTTTTTAATGATTGTTTAATTATTTGAACTGATCTGAAAATCCTATCAGAAAGCACCACACATGTGGCCAGAGGTGGAGGAGCTAAAATCCCAATTCTTTAAGCCAAAAACATGACTCAGGGGCATTATAGACACACACTCATTAAACTGTCCAGCTGGAATAAGTCCAGGTGATTTTATGTTAAGGTGATGCTGTGGACTAGACCTTGATCCTCCTCCAGGTTGGAGTGTTTGTATATGTAATGATGCTGTGCAGCTCATCACCTTTGTATGTAATTAATTGAGATGGGTCTATCCTCCAGCCATGATTTTCTTTTGGTCTTCTCAGCAAGGTGTTCCTTCCCACAGAACTCTTGTCAATCAAACCCAGGACCTTCTTGTTGGGTTGTGCTAGATGAGGTTTCAATGTTTATTTATTCTGGGAAACCGGAGTACCCGGAGGAAACCCACGCAAGCGCGGAGGAATCAAACCCGGGTCTATCTTGTCGTGAGGCGGCTGTGTTAACCACTACGCCGCCCTCCGTTTATATTAAAGTACTTAAATCATGACCGTGTTTAGCTACATCCTCCTGCTATACATTAAATATGCTACATCCTCTTCAGTACTGCTGCTGTAATACTTGTGTTTCTTCCTGCACAGGAAAATGGACTGTGGGTTTTCATAACTTACGCACTCTGTAAAACCACGCTATTGTGAAATATCGAGCGTTTCAGTGTAGCGTTCTCTGTATTGAACCTTCTGACTCATCCTTTACCCACATGGCAAAAGGGAAGGTCTGCCGCTAGTGATTTCCACATACTCTTCACACCACGTGTACTTCTGACTCATGTTCCGTACGCCATTCGAGAGTTCTTTGTATAAACGTTCATGCCCTTACCAACTTGGTATTTCACATATAAACCACATCCAATGGCCATGCAAAAGTTTTATTCTCTAGCTACCATTAAAAAAGAGCGTGCAAATAAAGAGAGTTTATTTAATATATAAACTTGTACCTATTTGCAGAATTAAAGCCATTGAAAGTGTCAATAAAGATGATGACACAAAATGGCTTACCTACTGGGTCGTGTACGGTGTGTTCAGTGTGGCTGAGTTCTTCGCTGACATCTTCCTCTCCTGGTTTCCTTTCTATTACATTGGGAAGGTAAGAGTGTGTGAGATCCTTTGTCTATATTCCTTTATTTGTTAAAATAAAAGTAAACATTGTAATGTTTATTAATAAATATTTTTCAAGGCTTTGGCTTTCAGATGATTAAACACATACTGTCAAAAATATTCAGTGGCAGAATGTGGAAACCAAACGCAGATATAATTTCTATTTACAGCAGCTTCCTCCAGGTCCCAACAGTGGTAGCTTGGTTCTGATACTCGAACCCCAGTCTTGAGTGTATCGCAAATGTGTAACATGGTTGATGAATGATCAGTGTAATGATTTACATTCTTGAATATTTATTGTAGTCCAGAATAATATCAGTCCTGAGATTTAGATCGATGCAGATAATGAAATATCTTTCATAGCGTGCTAATGTCAATAATCCTGAGGCAACCGCAGCAGCTGCACCAAGCTTCCACTTAGCAAATAACACACACACACACACTACAGAGCTACCACTTAATGATTTTTTTTTTATGTAATGGAGATTAAGTGATAGCTTATTCACTAAACGTTTGGTGTGTATGTATAACATTAGCGTTATAAAGCTTAATACAGGAATGTCCTTCAGGATACTTCATGGTAGCTAATGGGTTAAAGCTATTGGGCTGCTGATTGGAAGGTCATCTAACCGTCACTGCTGGACCCTTGAGTGAGGCTCTTAACTATCAACCGCTTAGATGTGTACCATGAGAAATATGTAAGACTGTAAATGAAGTAGAATAGAGCGTTTGTCTATGGTGCTTTAGAATGTCCCCAGGCATCATGGGGATTTTCAGGTCTTTTTTTTTTATACTCAAAGGTCTTTTGTTGGATAGTAAAACTATTTCATTTTTTATTTAATCAGACCTTCGTTTCAGCAAAACACGTTTTGTCTTACGTGGTGTTATCAAACCCTGTCCTTAAAATGTGTCTGTAAGGTCATGTGCTTTCTCTCTCTCTCTCTCTCTCTCTCTCTCTCTCTCTCTCTCTCTCTCTCTCTCTCTCTCTCTCTCTCAGTGTGCCTTCCTGGTGTGGTGCATGGCTCCGACTCCCTCAAACGGCTCTGTTCAGATCTACACACGCATCATTCGACCTTTCTTCCTAAAGAACGAAGCCAGGATCGACACTGTGGTGAAAGACATAAAGGACAAAGCATCCGACGCTGCAGATAAATTTAAAGACGAGGGTAATTAGACCAGAAATTATTTCTTGTTATTTCTTATGGGGAATTAATTAATTAATTAGCTCAACTTGCCGGCTTTGTTTTTGTGCCACACGACCTCATGGGGTAACCCTTCCTGACTCTTGCGTCACCTGTTTGTTAAATGGAACATTGTAAAACCCTCAACACGCCCTGCTTGAACAAACATGTCTGCTTTTTACTAGAGCTACCGATCCCTTTATACCGATCCCTTTTTTTACTGCATAATATTTGGCAAATATTAGAAATCAGGTAAGTAAACAAGTGTGGCGATATTTTGTGAAATATTTCAGGGACATGTCACTTTTATGACCACACCTGAATATTTGCAGGTCAAGATATCATTTCTACCTCAAACAGTAAACAACTTTGTCTAGTAATGGACAGAAGTAAGAATATTTCAATTCACTGTACTATATATATCGAAATGATTGAAATACCGTAAATGTGCATAACGCAATGGTAGGTGATAAATGATCGATTTGAATTGCTTTAAATACTTATTTAATTTATAGAATAATATACAGGATGTTCCAAGTTATAGACAGGTCACCAGTCCATCACAGGGCCATACATAAATAAACAACTACACATTTACTTATCACCAATTAACTTAATGTACATGTGTTTGGACTGTGGGAGGAAAACCTGAGAACTTGGAGAAAACCCACGCAAGAACGGAGAAAACACCGAAAAAGCTCTTCCCTAGGAACTTATTGCTTTTAGACGACTGTCCCTACACCATCCACATAGATTCTATAACTTTTTAGCATTATTTTTGCATATTGCATCTTTAATCAATGTCATAACAGCTCTACCGCAAACATTAGAGTCACTAGATTTATCTTCTGTACTTGCTTATCCCCTAATTCGGGGTCACATGGGTTTGCTGGAGTGGCAGGAATGGTATACCCTGGACAGGTCACAAACCCACACTGGGCCACATACTCACGCTAACTGTTATGTAAAATGTAGTGTCACCAATCAACCTAACATGCATGTTTTTGGACTGTGGGAGGAAACCACTAAGTCACCGTGCTGCCGACATTCATTCATTCATCTTCTTACCCGTTTATTCTCTAATTCAGGGTCACAGGGGTTGGCTGGAGCCTATCCCAGCACACATAGGGCAAGAGGCAGGGGTACACCTGTATCACACATAGACAAACAACCACACACACACATTCACTCCTATTGGCAATTTAGAATCACCAATCCACCTAATCTACATGTTTTTGAACTGTGGGAGGAAACCGGAGTACCCGGAGAAACCCATGCAAGCACAGGAAGAACATGCAAACTCCGCCCTCAAAGATTCCCGGCCACTGCCGACACTAATCTTAATTATTTATAACTACAGTTAATCATTTAGGAATTAAAACCGTATTCACCAGCATTCCTAGATTTTATTGCTTAATAAGAGCTGGATTATAGAAAATTAACAAAACGGCCTGTTATACTTTCGTAGTGGTTAGCACGGTTGCCTCACAACAAGAAGGTCCCGGGTCAGGGATCGCTTGTGTGGGTTTCCTCCTGCAGTCCAAAAACATGCAGATGAGGTGGACTGGTGATTGTAAATTGTCCATAGGAGTGAATGTGTGTGAGAATGGTTGTTTGTCTATGTGTTGCCCTGAGATGGACTGCTGAACCGTCTTGGGTGTACCCCTCACCCTCACCCTATGTGTGCTAGGATAGGCCCCCTGTGAGCCCGAATTAGGGAATAAGTGGGTAAGAAGATGAATGATAATGCGAGCGGTGCGGTGGCATAGTGGTTAGCTCGGTCGCCTCACAGCAAGAAGGTGCTGGGTCGGGAACCTTTTTTGTGCGACTTTTCATGTTCTCTGTGGGTTTCCTTTAGGTATTCCGGTTTCCTCCTAGTCTAAAAACATGTACATTAGATTGATTTTTTTTTTATTTTAAATCTAAAGATCCATGGACTGGCGGGAGTATCCCGCCTCACGCCCTATGTGAGCTGATATAGATTTGAGTAGACCCACTGTGACCCTGAATTAGGGAATAAGCGGGTTAGAAGGTTAATGAATGAATGAATTAATGAATTTAACGCTAATTGCTTATTTATTTATTTATTTTTTAGCCAAAAAAGCTACTGCTAACATCATATTCGAGGAGAAAAAGAGCTCCTAAACAGCTGTGATGGAGACACTATGCTGATGTGCACTATGGGTACACCTCGCCGAGGACGATCATGGGCCTGAATAAACGTTGCCTTGATTTTTTTTTTTTGTGTGTGTCTTTGTAAACAACTGGAATATACCTACAAGTTTTGCTAAATTGTTCTCTCTGTAAAAATGGCAGCGCTTGCAAGAGAGTATTGTTTGAATATATATACACATTTGACGTAATAGCGGTGATGCTTGACTGCTGTCCTTCAGTCCCAGTAAATGAAAGTCTTACCTCCTATTATCCGAGCTTGTCCATTTTCACTGTAGTCCAACATTCTATCAGCTCTATAGTAGTAATGTGGCTTTCTCTTAAACTACCGTGCTATTTCTAATTATCAATAACCTTTAAATGGTGGTTTGTGAAATTAAGTGAATTTATTATTTATTTTGTGTTGGTCATCACACACACACACACACACATCAAACATGCAAAGCTCTGAATGGGATGGAACTGTGCAACGGTGGTGGTGGCTGACTGGTGTACAGCCCTGAGTGTGGTCATTAAAATAAAACATGAATTTCCCTTTCCACTGTTGAACCCTTTTCATTTAAATGTGTGATTAAAGATGTTTATTTGAAACATTGAAAATAAACTATAATGATTGATTGTTCTCATTAGTAAGAAAGTTGGGTTATAAGGGATTTAACTATAAGCCACTATCTTTAACATGATCATCGTCATCTACATGGAGTTTTCTTCATATAAAAACTTATTTCTAGTGGATGGGAACCCCCCATTAGGGAATAAATAGGTAAGTAGATGACTGAATGAATGTTAGTTCTTCATCAGAGACTATACACTACTGGCAAAAAAAAAAAAACCAGAAAGACGAGTGGGGACCATACTGATACTGATATAGTCAAACAGGGTTTTTTTTTTTTTTTAATCTTTTCTTACCCGGACTGGGGGTATTTTTCTGCGGAGTTTGCATGTTCTGCCCGACCTTCCGTCCATTTTCTCCGTGTACTCCAGTTTCCTCCCACAGTCCAAAACCATTTACGTGTGATTGGTGATTCTAAATTGCCCAAGTGTTTGTGTGTTTCTATTCGTCGATGTGTACCCCTGCCTCTCGCCCTATATGCGCTGGGATAGACTCCAGCTGACCCCCGTGACCCCGAATTAGGGAATAAGCGGGTAATAAGATGAAAGAATGAATGAATATGGAATAAACATTTAATTTATATTTAGCATTGGGCTATTCTAGTTAAACCAGCATAAATCTCCTTCCAGTGTGATTAATAGTATGAATGTATTTTGGCAGTCGAGTACAATTCGCGTGAAAACTGTACAAAGCCCGCCTTTCACTTACTGACGTCATCATCGTGCGCGATGTGTTTACATGAAAAGATGGAGAATGCAGTTGGAATAAGCCTGCAGTTTTCTCTGCTCGGCCGTTTGATTAATGAGTTTATAATGAGCGAAATCAGATTGATCCGAAAAAGGAGATTAAGGATTAGAGAATTAATATTAAATACCGAGAGGGGGATCCGACGACAGAAAAGAAGACGAAGGCAAAGACAGGTGAGTATCACGCTCACATTTTAATTAAATAGACAGACAGATATAGATAGATGGATAGACACATAGATGGATAGATAGATAGACAGAGACAGATATATAGATAGATAAATGGAGAGAGACAGACAGATATATAGATAGATGGATAGATAGATAGACGGACATGGATAGATAGATAGATAGATAGATAGATAGATAGATAGACAGATATAGATAGATAGATAGATATATAGATAGATAAATGGATAGATAGATATAGATAGACAGACAGACAGATATATAAACAGATGGAGAGACAGACAGACAGATAGATAGATAAAGGGATAAATAGACAGACAGATATATAGATACATAGACAGATAGATAGGCAGATGGATAGACACAGACAGACAGATAGATAGATAAATGGATAGACAGACAGACAGACAGATATCTGTCCATCAACTAATTAGCAGTCCAACACCTTAACCACTGATCTCCCGATTTCCTGGGTGTACAGATAAGTAGGATGAGAGAAAAGGCACTTCTTGGTTAGATCATTTATTATCTGATATACAATGGAAACTTTTCTCTATATGGTGGTATTGAGTCATTCTGGTTAAAACTTCTACAGTATCATACTAAAGCGCTGCTTATTCTTTGGAGCTCAGAGATCATATTTTATCCAGAAATGGCCGATGTGGGAGAAGGTTTTAGTGCCAACCAAGCAAATGTTCCATCTGAATGTATGTAAAGTGTAAAGTCAGCAGATCGAACAGGTGAAATCCTGAAAGTGTGTAATTCCAGATTGATTGGATTGGAAACTGTTCCAAACGGAAAATCTCTTATTGAACATTTTAAATAAATTGGATTCCATTAAATAATGTATTAATTAAATAATTAGTCGTTTTTACGTTTTGACTTTACATTCAGCTCCAGTTGTACTACCAATTACGCCGCAGGCCGCCTTCGGTTTGGGTTCACCAAAGAGAAAACGATTGGTGGACCGTTATAGTTCCCAAATTTACAGACGAGCAGTGGATCCAGAATTTCAGAATGTCTGAGGACACATTTCTGTACCTTTGCCATAGACTGCAAACAGCCATGGAGAAGCGGAACACCAACTTTCGTCTGTGTGTGCCAATAAAAAAGCGAGTGGCTATAGCACTATGGAAGCTGACCACCAACAGCGAGTTGAGACTGGTTTCGCATTTGTTCGGTGTCGGCGTAACCACGGTGTGGCGATGCGTTCGGGAATTCTGCACAGCAGTGAATGAAGTACTGCTGCCAGAACTGATCCCATTCCCGAATGAAGGTAAACTGGTAGAAATGGCCACAAACTTTGAACAGAAATATGGACTTCCACAGTGTGTCGGAATCGTCGCTGGAACACACATACCTAACGTCCCCACAGAGTACCACGCGGAGTATTTTAATCACATGGGCTGGCATTCTATCATACTACAAGGAGTTGTCGATGAAAACGGACTCTTCTGGCATGTATTCGCAGGAAGTCCTGGTGGTATGCATGAAGCTACAGTTCTGCGTGTATCAGGTTTGTGGGATCTCATAGGACAAGGACTATTTCCAAACCATACCAAAAACATCGCTGGTCAAGATATTGGTTACTATCTCATCGGTAATGATGCATTTCCGTTACAGAGCTGGCTCATGAAGCCATTCGCTGATACGGGGCAACTGACCGCAGAGCAGATGACATACAACCAGAAAATCTACCAAGCCAGCCGTGTGGCTGAAAAGGCTTTCAGTTTGCTGAAGGGGCGCTGGAGATGCCTTCTCAAACGCAACGACAGCCATATAGACCTGGTTAAAACCATAGTACTCACCTGTTGTGTTCTCCACAATCTGTGTGAAATACACGGTGAGCGATACAGTGAGGAGTGGGACCCTCCTGTTGCAGAAGAGATTTCAGTTGCAGGGACACCGGAGGAAGATGCTGAAGGTGCAACGTTGGCTGTGCGCAATGCCCTGGTGCATTTTCTTAACACAAAACAAGAGTAAAGCATGAGAATGAGAGAGAGAGAGAGAGAGAGAGGGAGGGGAGGGAAAGGAAAGTGAAGAGGGTCTTTGGTTATCTTATTTACATGATTTTGTTAAATCTAATAAAATAACATTATCCCCTACAAATGTTCACAATTTGTGACAAAATATTATATAAGAATTTTTATTTCTGTATAATAGTACAAAAAATGTCTGTATAAAACTACATGAATAAAAACATTGCAGCTTTTATGCGATCAACAAAACTTACCTACTACAGCTTTACTATATCTTTTGATATAAAATAAATTAACATATTTAACGGGTTCTACCGGCTGTTTTTCTTAAAGCAATTGTTTGATTTGAGGACATGAATCCATCAATCATACGGCTGATTCCCACTGCATCTTTCCTGGACACTAAATCCAAGGGAATGGGAAGTGGTGGCTTGGTGGACAAGTGATATCAGAGTGATACCAGAAAGACCAGGGTTCGATTCCCTCCTCCCCCAAGTAAACACTATGGGCCTTTAGCCCACAATTGATCAGTTGTACAAAAGAGATCATATGTAAGTCGCTCTGGATAAGAGCATCTGCCAAATACTGTAAATGTAAATCCCAAATGTAGGGTTGGGGTCATACGGGTCATTTAAAAAAAAAAAAAAAAAAAAAGAGACTGATTCATCTCACAATAGAGCAGGAATATCGAAAACAGATCCCAATAGACCAGGACCAAAAAGAAATGTAAATGTCACCCCTATGAAATACACAAATTAGGACCCCTGGTGTTCAAGCTGTGCAACAGCGTATTTCATACAGAATTTCATTATGCAACAAGTTTGTGGACACAACTGTTTTACGATCGAATTGTCTAGAATGTCATTTTCTACTGTAGCATTACGCAGTCCCTTCACTGGAACTAAGACACCCAAATGTATAACAAAGCCCCTGAGCTCCACAAATACTTGATGTGGAAGATTCACTTAACACTTTTGGGATAAATCAGGACACCAAATGCACCCCAGACCAACATTACTGTCTGAGATTTAACAATTGTGCAAAATGAACATATTGAGATAGCTTAGAAAACATCCATTCAGATAGCTGGGATAAACTCCAGCAGACCCCTGTGATCCCGAATTAAAGAATAAGCACAGAACAATTTAACAAAGAACATTTCTAAAAGTGTAATGGTTATTATAGGAGTATGACTTCCAGTAAATCTGGACCATGATGTTTAAAATACACACATAGATTCAAATAACTTTAGTGCATATGATACTGCACATTCGCTTGATACACTTAGTATTATTTAACCCTTTGAAATACATGCCAGATTGCAGTTAACCTCTTACCTCATGCCATATGTTGGGTTTAAAACTTCCAGTGTTTGTTTGACACTACGACGCTGTGACACTAAAGGTCAACATGAGCGGTAACATATTAATAAAAAAACAAAGTGCAGCCAATAAAAATAGTGTATTGTTCATTTTTAGAATTATTAACATGACCACATTCAGCTATCTGGTATAGCCTAAAGTGAAATGTTTTAAAGTGGTGGTTGATTGCTGTGGTTGCTGGCAATGACGGTAACTAGTTGCCCCATAACAGTAAGTAGTCCTTGGTTAAACTGTGCCAGGGTGTTGATTAACTCGGCCTCACGGATGCCAGCCGAATGTTCCAAATCCTGCAGGACTTGTAGTCGTCGTTCTTCAAATTCTTGCTGAACCCTTTGTCGTCTGTCTTCACGGTCCTCTGCCATGAGAAAGATTTCTCGCATAGTGTCGATGTGGTTCGAATGTCCTCGTCTTCTTTTTCCTTAGCGAAATAGACAACGCAGATTAAAGCACTCAAAAAAAAGTATATTTGCACCATGCTATCAAAATAAATAGCCATAAAAAAGCAAAATACCAATTAAAAATTAACGGGTAAATTTTTTGATGAATGGCTGAAACATTGACTGCGTTACAGGCAAAAAATAACCAACCAAATGAGAAAGCGAGCCATCAATGATGTGGTTATGTCATCAATGATTGGTTTTATATATATATATATATATATATCCAATAAAAATTAAAGGATGAAAAAAAGACAGCAGTGCTGTTTAATATAGAAACTATTGTGTATAAAGAGCATTTTTAGGAATTGTGATTCACGCTGGCACATAACTTCTAGTCTATTGTGTTAGAAGCAGTAGCAAATCTTCCAACACACTTATTCACCAATTTGGGGCCACGGGGTCCCCTGAAGCCCAAGGGAAGTGGTGGCTTAGTAGATAAGGTATTGGACTAATCCCAGAAAAATTGGGGTTTGCTTCCTAGCAACACCAAGCAAACACTGTAATCCCCTAAGCAAGGCCCTTAACCAGTAAGTCGCTTTGGATAAGGGCGTCTGCCAAATGCTGTAATTATAATCCCAGCACACAAAGGGTGAAAGGAAGCGGTACATCCTCGACAGGTTACCTGTCCAACACACATAGACGAACAACCCCCCTCCCCCCACACGTACTCTTATGGGCAGTTTAGAACCACCAATCAACCTACTGTACATGTACTGTAAGAGGAAACTGAAGTACCTGGAGAAATCCCATGCAAATGCAGGGAAACCGTGCAAACTCCACACAGAAAAACCAGTGAACGCATGCCTTTCGCTATATATGTGCTGGGACAAACTCCAGCAGACCTCCATGACCAGGAATTAGGGAAAAAGCGGGTATGAAGATGAATGAATGAAACTTTTTATGTATAGGCTACAGTATCGTGCAAAAAATGATTTGGATTTTGGCATTGTGGTAGCGCAGTGGTTAAGTTGTTGGACTGATAATTGTAAAATCAGGCTTTGATACCCAGAGTTTCTGCGTTTGGCCCCTGAGCAAGGCCCTCAACTGCTAATTGCTCAGTTGAATAAATGAAATCGTCTGCTGAATTTCTTTGCCACCGTGGTGTCAACTTTGCTCATTGGGTGGCACAAACCCAGATCTTCCAAATCAATCACTGCTGCGCCTCTGAGAGACACCCGTAACTCCCAATTGTTAAGTTGTATAAATAAGATAAATATACAATAAATGCCATAAATGGAAAGGTAATGTTGTTACCATAATATATTTGCATCCCACTATCTAAGCAGCTTTAAAGAATGACAGTGTTTATTAGTGGGACGGCGCATGTAGGATGTTTTAGAGACAAGGTGAGGGAGACTATAGGTTGAGATGGTTTGGACATGTACAGAGGAGGGACATGCAGTATATTGGTAGAAGAATGCTGAGGATGGAGGTGGCGGGCAGGAGGAAAAGAGGAAGACCAAAGAGGAGGTTTATGGATGTGGTGAAGGATGATGTAGTTGGGGTGAAAGAGGCAGATGTAGAGGACAGGGTAGTGTGGAGAAGGGCGAGCCGCTGTGGCGATCCCTAACGAGAGCAGCCGAAAGGAGATGATTACGCAGTGTTGGTCTCACCTCTGACCCGGGGCAGGTTTGCTTGGGTTTCCTCAGCTGTGATGTTGCTGGATGCAGGAGAGGACAGACCTGGAGACAGGGGAATGGTTGCTGGAAGTACAGGAGAACTGGTCCTGGTCCTGTCATCCGGGTTATCAATGCAGACTAAAGGAGGTTAAAAAAAAGTTCAAGCTGGACATGAAAGTTTAGAGAAATAAATTACATTAAATACATTTAGTGACTTTAAAAATAAACGGGATTTATTTATATCTGAACCTGACAAGACGTCATCGTCTCCATCTCCTCGGTCCTCCCCACCGTTACAGTCGATAACCGAGTCCAGTAAAGAGGAAGAGGATTCCGCTAGGACGCTCCTGCCTACATTTCCCTCCATGGGACCGAGAACAGCATCCATCGCGTCGTACCACTGATTAGTTTTCGGTTTCATCCCGTTCCTTTTATTGTACTCCTTCAGTCTCCTGTAATCCTGTTTAAGCTTTTTGATTTTAACTCGACATCGATCCGGGCTGCGGTGGTAACCCAGTTCCCACATACGCCGAGAGATTTTCTGAAAGACTTTTTGATTTCTTACAGTCCCATCCAATTCCCGCTGCAACTCATCTTCGGACCAGATACCAATTAATGTCTTCGTTTCTTTGCTCTGCCAAGGCTCAGTTTTCTCCATTATTTTATTTTATTTTTTTTAAAGAACTCTTAATAAATCTACCAACAAAGATGGCGTCTGTTTTGTGTTTATGGTGTCGCGCTTTATATGACGCAAATTCTTATTAACCAATCAGACTGGAGCAGGACTGTTCGATCCGCCTCCGTGGTTTTTGGCGGGTTGCCTCAGGTCCAGTTGAAAGCTGTTACTTGATGGTGGATGCAGAAATGTTCAAAAGATCCAAAAAAGGAGGATGAGGAGGGAGGGGGGAAGAAAGGAAATTGATGAACGTAAACTGATTCCAACAAGCATGTTACAGGTGAAAACAGTGATTCGAGTTTAATGACTTTATAAACCATTTTATAAAACAATTTTTTTTAAAATCCATGCATTTCAGTGTAAATTCGATTGTAAATATAGAGCAGTTCTATATACAGTGTGTATTGTAACAGCATTTCGACTCGGTTTGGGCTGGTCACCAGAAATACACTTAGGCTGCATAGAAGAGTTTACGTTATTGCCTACATTTATGAAGGAAAAAAAAAAAAGAAATGGACTGAATTTCATAGACAAAGAAAATTAAGTTTACATAAGTGCCTCTAACTATAATTTCTCCGCTAACAGTTCTCGTTACATGATGTTGCCATTTCAGGGAGGCTTTTTTTGCTGAATTTTAAAAAAGGGGATTAAATGAAGCATTTTTTTTTTTTTTCACAGGAATATACAGAGATTAGTTTCCCCTTTCCAAATATTACACAGTAAATAAATTTACATAACTTGTCCTATGGACATATCAACATTAAATCAATACCACTTGACAAAAAAGCCTGAGTTGGTGGGAAAAGGGAACGACTTGTTGAAAGAAAAAGCCTGAGAAGAAAAAGCCCGTTCAATTTACTTTTATACAATAATTTACAGTAGTACAATTTCATGAAAATGAATTTCAGACAGTTGCAAAACAGAATTCAGATTATGTTACAGATGAGAATTAAATAATTCAAGCATGATGCAAAGATACATAAAAACAAACAAAAAGAACGCCAAGATGGTCACATGAAGAAAAATGTAAACGAGGTACTTTGGAAGGTGAACCCTAGTCCTTCAGGCTGCTCAGAGGAGAGACTCCTTACTCCCAGTATCATGACAGTATATTATGCCAAGTTTCCTCTGTTCAAACACGTCGATTTACGTAAAGAGCTGCTTTACAAATGTCAATGCCATGATCCAGTGTTGCAGGTGGCTGTAGAACACTAGCGTTTAGGATTCTTCTATAAATCACCCCCCACCCAAACCCCAAAAAAAAGTCACTTTATAAAAATAATTAAGAATAAACCCCTCACACTGCTGCACCTAGGAAATGGGGCAGCAGGACTATTAAATACAAAAATATGTGATTTGATTTCACTCTCCAGTTATTCAAACATAGGCTGGAGAAGAGAGGAGTGCACCACACCACAAAAAGAAGCTCAGGTGCGCAGTACAGTGGACAAAAGTCCCATAAGGCATTTCCTGCGTTGGTTTATCTATGGCTGATTGAGCGCTATGTCTTACGACTGCTCCAGACCTGCTCGGGCGTGCTCTTGTGCTCAGAAGAGTACTCAAAGGGTGACCGATGGCCCATGGGCGACCGTGAGTCATAGGGAGATCGCTGGTCTCGAGGAGAACGTGGCCCACTACCTGATGCACGCTGGTCCAGTTGCCAATCTGAGTGATAGCGGTAATCCCGAGAGGATTTTTGGTGGCTGTAGTCCGAACTGGAGCGGTGCTCTGAGTGGGAACGGTGTTCAGAGTGACCACGCTCCTTATTGTTGCTGTCTGACCAATTGTCTCTACTAGATCGGTGGTCATCTAGCTTCCTATGCTTGCTATCACTGTAGTATCTGTGGTAAAATACGAATGTCATAAAAAAATTAATTTTGTCTGTTTGAATTAGCATTAATACAAAATTGTGGTGTAGCAGTGGTTAAGTTGTTGGACTTCTGTGTCCAGCAACAACTTCTGAGCAAGACCATTCACCATCAACTTTTCAGGTGGATAAATAAGATGACCAGATATCACTTGATCTGCATTACTTCAATCTAAAAAAGTGTTATTATTATTGTCCATTTTTGTCACTCATGCAATGCAGCTCTTCACTATTTAGTTTGCTTGACAAATTTTGCCCTCACATTAAAACTGCCATTTTTAACTTGTGCAAAAGATGCAATTGAGGAAATATTGTGCATATTTTCTATCCTTTTTATTTCTATTTGATATATCTCATATGTATATATATACTATATATGTGTGTATGAATTGCCCTTAGCATGTTAATCAGGGACCAACTGATTTATATTACACAAAACACCTTTGTACTGACTTTATATTCAATCTACTCATAACAATAATTACAGTTACAGTTAAGCATTTAGCAGATGCTCTTGTCCAGAGCGAGGAACAAACAGTGCTTAATTAAATTCAGGTTAGGCGTGAACATAGCATTAGCCAAATTCCATAAAGATACATGCAGAACTGTAAAACTGGCATGGTGTGTGACTGACCTGCTGTCCTGGCGCTCTCTGTAGTGTTCTCGCTCTCTGTGGTCTTTGCCGTTGCTGAAGGAGGAATACGGTCTCTTCCTGGAGTCTGAGCTTTTCCTGTATGAATCACTGGAGTGGCGTTCTTTGTTCTGCTCATGGCTGCGTGAGGTCGAATGGTACCGGTCTGAACTGTAGCTGTCTCTACTGCTCTCATCCTGCTGAGAATCTTTTAACCTCTCAATGTCTAAGAACACAGGAAATTAAAATGTGAACGTTTTAAATAAGCCTTTAATAGTGAATTACAAGCGTAAAGATTCATAAAGAGAAAAATGTTGACAATAGGAGACGTACCTGTGTGTCTAAAGACTTGTGTATTTACAGTGCTAGTGTTTTGGTCCACCGTCTGAGAAAAATATAAACCATAATTATAACTAATACACTATAGAAAAATATTACATTTATTTAATATTACATTTATCGGTTTACAAAACAATAAAAAAGGACATTAAATTATTTAATAGGTGAAACTCCATTTTAAACTAAACACTGTTGAATGCAGACACAAACCTGAGCATTTTCTTGTCTTTTTTTGATTGCATGCTTATACAGTTTATGTAATTTTCTTGCATCAAACTCTGTGAATTTGGACACAAATATCCAAAGATTTCTGTAATGAGAAAAATAAGTGATTATAAACTTGTTCTGAAAAGAAAAATTCAACAGTAAACAATACACACCGTCTCCATTGCTTAATGTGCTCGAGGTTGGTGTATTCCTTTAGACAGTCCGTGATGTGGTCTCCAATTTTAATTAAACACTGCCGAGTGTGCTCTAACTGCTCACGTTCAGAAAGCCCTTTCTCAGGTCGATCCAGCTGCTTTAAGGCCGCCTTTACTGGCCGCATACGCTCCTTACACTAAGAAAAAGATTAAGCTTGTAACTGGTGGTGTTGATTTATGGCAAAAAGTGTCTGTTTACTAAACCATAGAAAAAAAGATTACTCACTATTAAGACATTTAATGTTGCATGCTAATGTTAAACGTCTTTGAACCGGAAGATGCGGTTCACATTACTACACCAGCAGGTACAGATTATACCCAATACAGTACATTAAGCAGTGCCTTACCACGCTGAAGGTCTTCTGGTCAAGCTCCTCAGATTCCTCTGAAACAGAAAGAGTTTCTCCTCCGGCAGTATTATGCATGGGTAAGTCTGCCTTTTTGCTCTTATCCCGAGCTTCAGCTTTTATCTCTGGAGTCTGCTTATAAAAAAACCCCAAAAAAACGCAACTCTATAGTTTTACCATATTCTTATGCAAATGTCTGCAATTCTTTTTACAATTTCAGAGGTTTTAGTATTAATCACCTTCTCACTTAACGACTCCTCTGCGGTGTACTCCACAGACTTGTTCTCCTTTTTATCTTTGAGTTCCTTTTTCTCTTTGCTGTCCTCCTTCTTCTCCTTTTTAATGTCTTTCTTTATTTCCTTCTCCTCTGGCTCTTTGACATTGGGTTCTGGCTCGGGTTCCTCCTCTTCATCTTCTTCCTCTTCTTCGTCCTCCTCGTCTTCCTCATCATCAACATCATCCTTTACCACACAATCAGAAGCACGACCCCTCCTGTTGGGTGGTTGCTTGGAGGGTGGGGATTCCTATAAGAGAGAGAGAAAAATGAAGACACTGTTAATGCTCTTTACCCTCACCCTTATAAAGACATGACAAAAAAAAATAAGCCTGTAATAATACTGTAGAAATACTAATAAAACAACTAAGCAAAGCCTGTCGTAGAAAACAAACTTTAATAAGGCAAAGCAACACAACTGCGCCATTTATCAATACCTTTACATCTTCCTTATCATCCTCATCTTCTGAACTCTTTTCTGAAGGAGGGACAGAAGACAGACTGTTGACTGCTTCTTCCACTTTCGGTTTCACAGTTTTGTTTTTCTTTCCACGTGGCTTCCTCTTTCGGGAATTAGCCTGCAGTACAAAAAAAGTCAGTAGCAAATCGATTAATGTAAATCGGCAATAGCTGAGCATTACATCATGGCACCCTAGGGAGGAAGTGGTGTCTTGTCTACTCAATCAGAAGCCACAAATTCAGTTTTTAATGCAGGAAGTACTACACGCAGATACTATAGGAAGGGGTGGCTTAATGGTTAAAGTATTGGACTGATACCAGAAAGTCCAGGCGTCAATTTCAAGCACCACCAAGCTACCACACAAGGCCCTTGCTCAGTGGCTCATCGGGTGATAAGTCTGCCAAATACTGAAAATGTATACTTAAGTTCCAAAACAGTACTACTAAGTAATATGACCAAAACGTTATAATCTTTCATGGTACATGACAGTGATTCTCTCACCATGCCCGATTGCCTTTGGGCCTCCTTTCTGGCGAGGTCCTTGCTTAGTAATTTGATGAGGTAGTCGGCTCGCGTCTGAAGCTGCTTGGCCTGTGGCTTCTTATCAGGGTCATCTGGTAAAAGCTGTTTAGGCCAGGGATAATTTAAGTTAATATTCCATTAAACAGAAACCAATGTCGTTATATAAAATCAATCGTACCTTGTGGGTGAGGTTAAGATCTGGGTCCATCTTAATCATTTCCCAACTTCCATAGCCATACTCATAAATTCCAATAAGTAGGCTGGAGTCATCATCCTTGCCCCAATCAACATCAAAATGAGCTGCCTTTGCATGGCAAGGAAGCATATACCTGTGCAATCATTTAAGCACATATATTAGTTATAAAGAGAAATCAAATCTTTCAAATGCTAAATACTAATACTGTGAAAATTATCATTCATTCTGTTAAGGTGCTTTGAGGCAATGACTTGTAAAACTGTGCTGTAAAACTGAACTGAATTGAATGTTTAAAAAAACAAAACCTTTAATATACCTTTTCCTCTCTTCTGGGTCAGCTGGAATGGCTTTGTGCAAAGGGGCCAGTTCCTCCTCATGCGAGATAACGAGCTTAGCATTGACTTGAACACCTGAGATCCTGAAAGTAGGTCCCTTCACCTTCCCTCGCCTTCCTCCTAAAAACAGGGAGTTGAGGTGTTTACCCGAAGTGACTGCTTATGGATGAGTCAATAAAGTGCTGTAAAATTGTACATATATACCCGAGTTTTTTTCTGGTCCACATGGATTTTCCCTCAAGGTTTTTAGACATCCATTGTGTACAGTCTCTGCTAACCGCCTCAGGTCATGCTCAGATTTATCCACCAGTTCGGCATCACGGGCAATAGCATCCAGCCTGTTAAAATAAATTCAGTGACAAACATACAAATAATACAGTATATGGTAGCGGTGAAACAAGAAGAAAAATATGTTAAAGAAAATTACCTTTCCAAAGGGCCACCAAATTTCTTGTAACTTTTGACAAACCTACAGAGGTAAAAAGCAATAAACTGAGGTGAGAGTTTTTCAATGACATTTTAAATACCAAACTCCAAGAAAAAAGTTTTTAATAAAAATGCTTAACATCCCTATTGTACTCTAGGTTTAAGGCATAGCAACCATAAATTAGTGATGTTTACCTTCGTATTTCAGCATCACTGAAGCCCTTAATGTTTTCCCGAGGAATAGTTCTTGGTCTTCCCCGCTTTTTGGGCCTCTTTCGGTCAGACCCAGAGTCACTGTCCGAGCCAGAATATCTTCTGTTTCGACTCCGCCGGCCCTCGTTACCATTAAAGTTTACCTACAGTCAGATTCATTATTACAATATACAGATAGATACACATAGGAGCTTATGCAATACTAATACTGTCCAAAAAAAAGCAAGCCTCTGAGGCACGAGTGACTTTCTAAATGCAAAACTACATGCCTATTAAGGAATGAAACATAAGTTATTTAGTTTATCTAATTCAACCAATTTACCTGTCTGCATACATAACACAAAATAGTAATAAACACATCTATATTTAATCAGATTAGGATAAATACAGTTAACTCAAAATATATACAGAACACTATTTAACCAATTTTACTTGGATGGAAAATTAGCCTCTAACCTGTTTGGCACAGTTTCTCATGCGGGGTAGCATGTAAATCTCTGCCAGCTCCTTTTGCCTCTCCTCTTCCTCGAGTCTCCTGCGCTGCTCTTCTGGGATGATTGAATCCCAGGCCTTCTGATTGCCACTTCTATCCATATCCATATCCTCATCCTCCATCATGGAGAAGTTTGCCACCTGAAGGAAGTAGACTTCATTCATTCATCTTCGTACCCGCTTACCACCCCTAACCTTAAACAATTTTGTGCATATGAAAGTACCTGGTTAAATCAGATTAATCACATTTACAAACCTTAAACTGTGAGAGAAGCTCTTCTCCTACAGTAGATGGACCAGGGTCATTTTCCCTGGTCTCTGCCCTCTTCAGAATCTCATCAATATCCATTTCCTACAAACAAATTTGTAATGTAAATAACCTTTCTTTTTTTAGACTAAACAATATTATGTTATGGTAAACCAAACATACCTGGGGTTCTTGCTCTTCTCCTTCTGGCTCCTTAAAAAGTTCTTCAGCACCAAACTTTAAAATAGCAGACAGCTCCTCTTTATTAAAAGGGGTAGAACTGCTTCGAAAAACAAAGGACAAAGGTAAACAATAAAACCACTGTCACTTGATAACTAAATTGAGGGTTTTTGCAATTCTGTGTTAATACACAGTACATATACGCGTCTTCTTATACACTAGAAATATATCTGTTTGTGCCAGGCTGTAAAGTTACCTAGAAGGAGCAGCACCAGTATGAAGAACTGTTTTTCCTGTAGTGTCCATCCTCTGAATAACAAGGTGGTCTAGTACCATCTTCTTCTTGGCCCTCTCAATGATATCTTCTTCCACAGATCCCTTAGTCACCAAACGGTAAATATTAACCTGAAAAACCATCAGTGAATCAATTAAAAAAAAAAACATTTTCATGAAAAAAAGAAAATACAAATCCTTAATGAATAGTGTATTCACTGGATAGAAAATGAGTATTCTCTAGAAAAAAAGCAGTATGTTATTTACCTGTCTTTTCTGCCCTATTCTATGCGCCCTAGCCTGAGCCTGCAGGTCATTCTGGGGGTTCCAGTCCGAGTCGAAAATGACCACAGTATCTGCAGAAGCCAAGTTAATGCCCAGGCCACCTGCTCGTGTTGACAACAGAAAACAGAAATCCTGGAAGAAAAATAAAATAAACCCACAAATGTTGAAGTCTGAAACAACATCGACACATACTGGACCAAAAAAACAAAAAGTACCTCTGATCCTTCTGCATTGAAATGATCCAGTGCTTGCTTCCTCATTTCACCTTTAATGGAACCATCCAATCTCTAAAAGAAAACACAACCATTAGCTCATTGCAGAGAACAGACTAAATTCCACTCTTGGAACACAAACTCAGACAGCGCACAAAGTATTCAAAGATCACCTGAAATAAGAATTGGCGGCTCTTCAGGTACTCTGCAAGGATGTCCAGCATCCTGACCATCTGGGAGAAGATGAGTACGCGGTGACCACGTTCCTTTAGTCGCACCAGAAGCTTGTCCAAAAGTACCAGCTTTCCGCTACTACGGATAAGGTGCTTCAAAAAAAAAAAAAGAAAAAGTTTTTCAGTCTTTACATTAGTACACCAGTCATAAATTACTTGTACAAAATTGACAAACTCTGCCTTTTAGATATCTTTTCACAACAATCAATTGATACGAAATGCCAGTGACTATACAACAAAATATTAGTTTATATTAATATAAATAATAGTTTATATTACAGCAGCATTCTAACAAATCTCTAATAGCATTCTTATAGTACAGGGGTCGGGAACCTATGGCTCGCGAGCCGTGTGGCTCTTTTGATGATTGCATCTGGCTCACAGATTTCGGCTTTTCTGATAATACAAAATATTATCACGTTTTAATACATCCATCGATTTTCCTCTGCTCATGTCCTGTTCAGGACTACAGGAGCAATTGTCCTGTGAGTAATTGTCCTGCGTGTTTTGAGTTCGGTTAAGTTTCCCCGTGTTTTGGTTTCATTTTGTGTTCAGTCTGGGAGTCAATAAAAACGTGTTACCTGTAATATGGATCCGATCTGGACAATGGACACGTTAATCCATTACGTGTCCATTATTTTAATTGGATGATAATAGCCTATGTTGACTGTTGCTGGGTAAACAGGTAAACTCCCCCTTTTCAATCAGTCAAAAAATTATTATATTATATTAAATTATTATTATTATATTATATGGCTCTCACTGAAATACATTTCCAAATATTTTGCTTTCATAGCTCTCTGAGTCATAAAGGTTCCCGACCCGTTATAGCACCTAATGATCGTATACAATTATCTGATGTTCTAAAGACATACCTGCAAGGCCTCAGCCTTATTGTGAAAGTCATTGTCCTCGGGTGGTTTAATGAGGTAACAGTGGTTACAGCACTTCTTCAACTCCATCATGATGTTGAGAAAACCAGAAGTGCTTCCTTTTGTGCCTTTGCTGAGTGCTTTGTAGTTTCTTGTCAAGATCCACCTGAAAAGGATCAAATGCATTTTATTATCAATCTGAATGTTAAAAATATTTAATTGATTTACTTATTATTAAATCAATTTTTGATACTTTGACATACTTGTAGTACTGCTTCTGTATAGCACTCATCTCCACCCTAAGGATCTGTTCCACCTTGGCCGGTAGGGACTTCTCCACATCTTTCTTTACCCTGCGTAATAAGAACGGCTCCAGCTCCTTGTGCAAGCTAGTGTAGCCCGAGTCCCTGCCTTTACCATGTTCTTCCTCGAATCGCTCCCAAGAGTAAAACCTACAAAAATCATCCAATTTAATTTATGTGCAACTTTAAAATAACGATAAACCCACCCACCAACATAAACGTTAACTTAACCTAGTAGCAAGAAAAATGTCTACGGTTAGCAATATATAACAGTGAGCTCATACTTTTCAGGCATGATGAAGTGAAGAAGTGACCACAGCTCTTTGAGAGAATTCTGCAGAGGTGTTCCTGTGATCAGCAGTCGGTGGTTGGACTTAAACTCAATCATGGTCTTGTATAAAAGGGAATCATCATTCTTTAACCTGTGAGCCTCATCCACACCAATGAATGCCCAACTCACATTCCCCAGAAATGACTAGAGAAACACACATTTAAAATGTTAAATCCTAAATAAAACCCAGTTAAGTACAAGCAAAAGATAGATTTCAAAAAATTTAATATGGCATATATAATTTTTAAAATCCAACCTTGTCTTTCAAGAGGATTTCATATGTAGTGAGGAGGATGTTTAACTTTAGCCGTTTGTTATGTGTGTGCATCCATTCGTGGGTTCTGATCTAAATAAAAAAGGTAAAAACAATAATGATAATTTTAAACACAACATAAATAATTATTTGTAAGCAACAAGAGCACACTTGATCTGAAAAGTTAAATCTTATTGCATGGTTATCAAAAAAAATAAATAAAATAGTATTCACACAGTAATTACCATGTTCCTACTGCTGATGTCACCAAGATAGACAACAACGTTCATCTGTGGGGCCCAGAGATGGATTTCTCTCTGCCAGGAGGTGAGTGTAGACAAGGGCACCACCAGCAGGAAAGGCCCATAGAGCTGGTGCTCATGGAACAGATAGTTTAGAAAGGAGATGGTCTGAATGGTCTTTCCAAGCCCCATCTCATCTGCTAGAATACAGCTGTTCCCTCTGGCAGAGAACCAGAATAATAAACAATCGCTCAAACTCTAAAGTCATAAATTTGTCCCAAATATTACTTGAATAATATTTACACAAATAGTAAAAACAGTTTTAAGCAGTGAAAATATAAATACACTGTGCTCACACCAAACACATTATGTTAACTCGTCCGATATAAGACATGTCAAGATCTTTGCTAACTGACTTGTGTGTCAATGTGCCATGCAAATTTTGCACTTAACATGAAATAGTTAAAATTATGCAGACCATGCAACTGAAGCGTTAAACAAATCAAAATAATTAAGTAGCACGTTTGCACCATACATGGCACAAAGTCACCATTATTTGCATTTTGGCACTGTATAGAATCTACCTGCACGAATAATGAGCAGGGGTGGGCAATCTCGGTCCTGGAGGGCCGGTGTCCTGCAGAGTTTATCTCCAACCCTAATTAAACACACCTGAACCAACTAATCAGGCTCTGGCTAAGTGTAGTTCAACTTGCCGAGTCAAGTTGGAGCTAAACTCTGCAGGACCAAGATTGCCCACCCCTGCATTTACAAAAGGCCATTTTTCAAGAGGTATTCATAAAAAAAAAAAACCTGAACAAATCATCTAAAGCTAAACATACTTGCACCACGAATGGGCCATCCAGTTTAAACCATCCAGCTGGTAGTCTCTGAGCTCAAGTCCTTCTCCGATAAATTGAGGCTGTTTCTTCATAGGCACAAACCGTGGCCTCAGCTTTAAAACCTAAGAAAGCGTGCACATTCTTACATTACACTAAATTAAATGGAATAAGACTGCAGTGCAGATTAATTAATTTACAGTAGGATACCTTGCAGTCTTTGAAGGGGATTGTTTTGGACTGGTTCCGGCACATGTAGGCATCTATGCACTTTTGAAACTTTCTTGCAATAAGAGCCCCATCTTCCCAAC
Source organism: Pseudolaguvia tuberculata (assembly GCA_026260255.1). NCBI lineage: Eukaryota > Metazoa > Chordata > Actinopteri > Siluriformes > Sisoridae > Pseudolaguvia > Pseudolaguvia tuberculata. The sequence continues at coordinate 1,416,285 of JAOTRA010000006.1, read as the reverse complement.
TGCACTCTGAATATGGGAGGCCTTGCCATTTGCATAAGTAATCTGGATAGCCTGCTGCTGATTTCTGATTTGAATGGCCTAGTAAAAAAAATGGTAATTTGCGGCTGAGAACTACATAGTATACAAAAATTGAATAGAGAAAATTCCAGGTAATTGTTTTCATACCAATAATTCTCTCTACAAGCTGATACTGTGAATGCAGGTCATCCATGAGTTCCTGCTGGCAGTTAAAGTATTCCACATCCTCAGGTGAAGCTGCTTTTAGCCTAAGTTGACAAAAGGTAACCAATGTCTCTGATTTTATTGGTACAGAGAGCTTGGGCATGTTACCAAGCAAAAGACAACAACCTTACCACTTCCTTTTTTCCTGCTCTTTCTTTTTGAAATTGTCCAGTTTCTTCATGCCTTTTACGTTTTGTTGCTTTAATGTCTCCTCTGTCTCCCAGGTGTTGTGAATGTGTGACCAGCCTTTCCATTTAATTAGGTACTGCACATCCCCTTGCTGCTTGTTTGGATTGAAGTTGGTATTAGGATCTCCATCAGCCTCAACTGCATAGACTGTTGTTGTGGCTCCTGTGGCTGTAGTCAACAAACAAAAGTAAGTAACACAGTGTGTGCACATATACAGTTCATCACCTCAAAACATCACCTCAAAAGCCGTTCAAAAAAAGAATTAAATAATTTATTTTTTTAAAAATTATTAATGATTTACACCATTAAACCCCAACCTTCAAAAAAGGGATTCACCTCCTTTTCGTCCTATTCTCATGCACATGACTTTTTCCAGGGTTTCAAACTCATCTTCCTCCGGTGGTGGAACATCCTCTCCACATACCTCTACCAAGTCATCCGAGTCAGTTTTCAGTTCCTCGTCCTCTTTATAGCTGACATTCACTGTAGCCTGCCTCCGAGGACCAGCCAGAGCCTTTTTATAGTCATCATCCTCATCTGATGAAGAGGCTGGGGGCTTCTTTTTTGAAACCTTGCTCTTTTTTCCATTTCTGGCAATGATCCTACAAGGATCAGAAATGTGATTTGAGTGTGACCACTGCTAGCTAACAAATAAAACAGCAATTCTATCACAAGCTATAATGAATCCTGTAAACACACTTGATTGAGATTAGGTTTGCTTTATTCAGCACAGTGATCATGTGTGTAAAACTAAAATGCCTTATTTGACTGCCCAAAACATTTTGGTTAATTCATGCATATTACACAAGTGTTAATATGCACTCCAAAAAATAAAACCAATAATGTAGCAAAACTGAAACTAATACTAGAAAATCATAAGTCATTTGTGAAAAAAGAAAATTAATTCAAAAGTATGATTTAAGTAACAATTACATATTGCCATACTTGTTAGGTGGCTTTCTGCTTTTAACTTTGTGGCTAGGCTCATAGTCTGAAACAGACTCTTCACTGTTCTCAGCCTCCTCGTCAGCTGAAGAATTGGAGGAATCGCTCCCTGAACCAGATCCAGACCCAGAATCGGAGTCAGAACCAGTCCTGTCATCCAGAGTTATTAAATAGTTTATAAATAACTAAGAAAGTAAGAACTTGTGACGTAATGCTTAGTGACTGACTCACCCTTTACTCTTTCGCTTCCTTGAAGAGTCATCATCTGAGTCATCACTACTGGAGGATTCCTTAACATAAAACCACACACAAAGCATTCAAGATCAGACTTTTATAGTGTCTATATTACACTGATGACATTGTAGACTATTTGAACATACAGTACACGGTAAGAACTTTTTTTTTCCAAAAATTAACTAAAGAATATTGAGAACAAATTCACAAAAGCAAAAATGATTAAAAACAGTCAAATATAATTGTGTCCATCAGAATTCTACCTCATCGGAGTCACTATTTGAGGAGCTCTGCTGCTGTTGTTGCTGCTGCTGCTGCTGTTTCCTAAGCATTGCAGACCTCTGCACTGCCAGAATACTGGGATTAGACTTCCAAAACTGTGAAAAGAAAAGTGTGTTGATTGTATTTTAGCTTTAGCCTTGCACCAGTTGTGAAGAAACTGCCAGTGTTAGGTATTTACAGCTATTATTCCAATTTAAAAAGATGGATGGACAGAATTAGAAATAAGTTTATTAGAGGGACGGCACATGTAGGGTGTTTTGGAGACAAGGTAAGGGAGGCTAGGTTGAGATGGTTTGGACATGCAGTATGTTGGAAGAAGAATGCTGAGGATGGAGGTGCCGGGCAGGAGGAAAGAAGGAAAACCAAAGAGGAGTTTTATGGATGTGGTAAGAGAAGACATGTAGGTAGTTGGGGTGAAAGAGGCAGATGTAGAGGACAGGGTAGTGTGGAGAAGAGCAGCCACAGGAGAAGATGATAATGATTTATCGAAAGCCTTGCAAGGATAATGTTCTGCAGAGAATTCTAAACATGACCACATTTATTACAACCAATTGCAGTAATGTGTGAGCTTAGTGTAAGCTGTTATAATAATTCATAAAGCCTTACTTCTGCTGAATCAATCTTGGTTGAATTATTCTGACCATTCTTTCCCTTGGACTTTTCAGAGTCAGAGTCAGACTGGCTGCCCGAGTCTGAGCCACTGCCTGAGTCACTGCTACCTGACTGGCTGCTACTGGAGCTACTGCTGGAGGAGCTTGAACCAGAGCCGGAACCAGATCCAGACCCAGACTCGTCATCTGAGTTACTGAAAGACAAAGAATATTTACACTAAAGGACAACCAAGCAACATCATTGCGTTTTTACACAACAGGACGACTAACATACACATTTTTGACAACATCTGTCAAACAAAACTAAGACAAACTGCTTACAGATAAGCAGACAAATATGTCAGGTAAATATAGTAAAACCCTTAATGATACAAATAAATTAAAACTCAGACTATACATAAACTATATTAAAGGCTGCAAAAAAATCTTGAAAACAAAACGACTTGGGATATATGGCTGTATATTTTTTTCTTTGATCACACATCTCCACAGATAAAGCACAACAAGGAACTATAAAAGGATGAGATGTGATAAAACGTAATCTTTTATTAAATACGTTCAAATAAAATGGTTGCTAGTTAAGGCTGGAAAAGACAAAACACGGTTTGAAATTTTAGCATCTTGATGCAAATGTGCAAAAACACCCACAGTTCATTCCTCCCAACAGCTTTAAGACTTTACAACACATCACTGCAGTAACACACGTTTTGCTGGTTTGACTGGGACTTAAGACCATGTGCAATATTTAAAATTAGGTGCAATTATAATTATATATGCATTTATGTTTGGAATCTGTTTATACCGTGTGTTATTCTGTATTATTGTTTTTTGCTGATCTGACTACTGTTTCAAGGAAATTTCCCCATTGTGGGATTAATAAAGTCAATCTAATCTGTCTTTAAGGAACCTCAAGAACCTGAATACACCAGACTGTAAAAATGAGCAAATATAACAGTAAAATTCTCACCACACTACCAGCTTTCATTTTGAAAAGGGGGACGGTATTTTTTACCTGGAATCTCCGCTGCTGTTGCTGACACTTTCCTCCTCACTTCGACCAGCCATAGCTGTGGTTTACGTCTAACAGCCTCCAAATCTACCTATGTTTGCTTTTGTCCTGTCCAGTTACTCAAATATCCCAAAGCTCCAGCTTTGAATAGTGGCGCTCACCTGCAGAAATAAAACAGGCTGATTAGACATGGATCAGTTTAACACCTTGGCATAACACCCCTGCCTCTTGCCCTATGTGCGCTGGGAAAGGCTCCGGCAAAACCCAGGGTAAGAAGATTAATGAATGGATGGATAATGCCTAATGTTAAAATAAATGGTAAATGACAGATATCCGCAGGGTTTAAAGCATAGTAGTAGGACCACACTGTAAAATGTGCCTTTTTTGGAAATAAACGAACAACCATAGTCAAAATTAAAACGTCTAGACTAAAAAAAACCCCAGAAAAAAACAAACTAAGTACAATATAAAAACACACGAATGTGTCATTCTGTCCGACATTAGATAATAATCCTATGTACTCCGGCCTGTTGTTAGGCCTATGCAGCGGGGCTCTCGTGGACAATAGAGCCGAACATCGCACACTATGCGACGGTCAAAGTAACAACACCCATACTGGGGATGTCAATACGAGCAAAGCCGGGAAAAGAGCTAATAGCTGCGATAACACAGCGAGCTTTAAAACTAAATAGAAAAAATAAAAAACAACACAAAAGCGGTGTGTTCTGTTCCAGAACTAAAGTAAGTTTCACCATAGTTAGTTTTACAATTCGCGGTCCATTTTAAATCCAGCCTATCAACCGCTGCCTAGCCACCTGAGCTAATAAGCTAATTCTCAAAATCGTGTATTCTTGACGAAAAGTTACGTTAGCACGTTAGCCAAACACAACACAACACAGCAAGCCGTGTCAATGAGTCCGACGTGTTAGCTTATTTGGCTAGTACACACATGTGTAAAACAAAAAAAATAATTTTAAAAGTATATATATTTACGTTTGTTTAAGTTTATTTACATGGAAACATACGATAAGTGTTCCAGCTCCCGTTAAGAACTAGCCATATTAGCAATTGGCTAAGCTAAATGCGGCTACCTATATACTCAGGGAGTTTGTCCATTAGAAGTCTCTTAGCTGACTTTAAGTGTCGTTTGTTTACTCTATTAATTGCTATGAATCAAATGTTTGGAGAATTGTTCTTGGTTATTTTATTCAATGGTGTTTGAGGTTGTAGAGCGTTTGTTGATGCTGGCTAACGCTAAATCCCGCACGGTACAGTAGAGCAGCAGACTCTAGGTGTCCTAACCGCTTGCAGTCCCGCGGATAAGATGTGAACTTCGCGACTCCGCTTTGTTTATTACTGCACAATTACACACGTCCGGAACATCAGTCCAGGTGTTCGGACTGAATATCTTATATCATTAAAGTGAACTGAATGCACAATTAATTAAAGTCATTAATTGCTGTGTGTTGTTACCTGTATCAGGCGGGCGCCAGTCGCCTCCGTAGCCCAAACTCCGATGTCCCCTTTTCTTGTTTTTTTCCCTTACCCAGTTAGCATGAGCGGCTAACCGCGGCTAAGCTAGCTCCCAGTGTGAGAGAAAAGCAAATCCAACTTTTTTTAAAAAACAGTCTACTTTTTATGCTTCCAGTTCCCCGAGTTCCAAACCCGTCTATATTTGTTTTTTTCCTTTCTTTTAATCCCGTAGGGAAAAGACCCAGAGAAGCTAACAGGCATTTCAGCCGTGAGTGCTACAACAACCGGCCTCCGCCATGACGCCGTCGCGAGTTTACACACTCAAACCGGAGCCAGTAGAGATGGAAACCCCGGGCAGTGACGTCATCGCGACCATGCTGTGGACATCGAGGCAAAAGGTACAAAAATCGCAAAAAAATCAGTAGATGTGAATAATAAAATAGGTAAAGAATTAGATTATTCTATAAAGACACCATCGTTTTATATTTTATAAAAATCCAGACACGAAATGCGGTTAATTAATAATGCAGTCTAGCGTAACCACTTAATTTGCGTAAATTCATTAGGAACAATTTTAAGTCCCAGAGGGCTTCGATTTACTGATATTGTTAATATTTAATAGTTTTACAATTTCCTCACATAATATCAGGTTATTTGAAGGAGTTTATTTGTTTTCCTTTAAATGACATGCAATGCTAAATTCTGAGTTAGTCTGGTACAAAATATATAACGATGATTGATATTGTTATTATGCAAATGTATCCATTTACTTTTATTGTGAAAACAAAACAAAAAAACCTACTAGGGTTCAGTGTCATTTTTGCTTGTTGCTAAGACTATACAAAAGACGTGTAAGTGTTTCCATCTGGTGGTCCTGATAGAAAATAAATCTCACCAACACACATAGGCACACATCATCATTATCATTATCATTATCATTATCATCATCATCATCATCATCATCATCATCATCATCATCATCATCATCATCCTGGAGTCAGGGAAGCAGTCAATTTGGAAATGATGAAACAAGATCACATCCCCTGTAGGACATTACTTTTGCACACCTAAGGAGTATTTTGAGAGCAGCAGAGAAATGAGAGAAACGCCATTGTATGTGGAAAACATTCATTCATTCATTTTCTTATTCCTTAATTCAGAGTCACAGCGGTCGAGAGGCAGGAATATACCCTGGACCAGTCGCCAGTCCATCTCAGGGCCACACATAGACAAGCAACCATTCACATACATTCACTCCTATGGACAATTTACAATCACCAATCAACCTAATTGTACATGTTTTTGGACTGTGAGAGGAAACCAGAGTACCGGAGGAAACCCACACAAGCACAGGGAGAATATGCAAACTCTGCACAAGAAAATCCCCGACTCGGGAATTGAACCCAGGACCTTCTTGTTGTAAGGCGGCCGTGCTAACCACTACACCAGCGCGTCGCTGTTTCATTTTTGATAAATGTTAGAT
>JAOTRA010000006.1:1372920-1388583 GCA_026260255.1 Pseudolaguvia tuberculata | reverse complement strand
GTGTGTGTGTGTGTGTGTGTGTGTGTGTGTGTGTGTGTGTGTGTGTGTGTGTGTGTGTGTGTGTGTGTGTGATGATGATGTCAGCGTGCATGCTCCCCCTTCCTTTCGATCTCACGTTCTCATCTCTCTCTCTCTTTCTCTTGCTCATCTCTCTCCATCTGGCTCACCCTCCTGATTCAGCAGCAGCGGACCTGTCTATCTGTCCGTCTCTCACCCTGCGCTGTGTTACGAGCAGGTAAGCAGTCTGGCAAAGCGGAAAATTGTTTTAGGAAAACTCTAAATCCAATCTGTGTGTGGATTTACACTGTGCAATGCTGTGAATTTGGGATTTTACTTTCAAATCAATTTTGTGTATGAAATTGAATAAGAATATGTGTGTTAAAGGTTGGAAAAGAAAAGAATAACCCCTTTCAGTTTCGCCAAGGTGTATTGGAAACTCAGCTGTTTGTTGGATGCTCTCAGAGCTGTGTGTGTGTGTGTGTGTGTGTGTGTGTGTGTGTGTGTGTGTGTGAGAGAGAGAGAGAGAGAGATCATGTGTGGATCAATGGACTGGTTTTATTCACTAAATAGATTGCGCACTTTTGCCTCTGTATGCACAGCTGTATTATTTTCCGTTTCGACGGTTAGCTCGCACTGGCGTCGCTGATGGAAATGCTACGTGTGAATAGTTACAAAATGAGCCTTAAGTCTATAATTAGTCATACGATCGAGATCCCACTGTCTGCAAGTGGTTTTTTTTTGTTTTTTAAAAACTTGGTTTTGATGCGAAAGTTGATCAAATGTTGGACTGTTGAAGTAAAATTCATATACATTAACAATCCAGTTTTTATATTTTAATTAAAGCCTTTGGATTGCTGGGAGGTTTAAGGACTGTTTTTAACTCCATGGATGTGAATCGGAGTTGAGAAATCCGGTGACTGTGTTTCATTCGTGGCTTATTGATTTAAATGCTGAGGTTTGAGTTGTGTTTCTTTCATTCTGTCTTGTTCTTCTAAAGGCCATCTGTTACCGTCCGTTCCTCCGAGAAGAACTACACCATAATAATGACTAGTAGGACAAATTGAGACGTCTCTTTTTGTCTCTCTCCCCTTTTTTTTCTTTTATTATTGGCGTTATTTAAAGTGTAATTATTTTACTGTGAAAGTTAATTAAGGTACCTCTAACTCTACTCTATTTATTATATTTGGGATTGGCGTTCTCAGGGTAGCAGTGTGGGATTTTAGTAGCACAGTCATAGTTGTTTTTTTCCCCCCCTATGGGTTGAAGGTTGTCCTTTTTCTCTATCTCTAATGTTTCCTTGTTTTTACTGGTTAAACAGCGACTTGTTTGTAATGGGTTCGACTCACTCGCACGGCTTATCTCCTTATGTACACCAGGATTTTTTCCTCCTATTGGCTCCAGTGCTTCCTGCTTATGTCACAGTGATGCTGGCGTCATGTTGGCATATGGACAGTTCCTGCTGTTGAAGTGGCATCTCCGCCCCCAGTCCTGCTCTGTAAACACAGAGGTCTCTCTCTTTCTCTGTCTCTCTCTCTGTCTCTGTCTCTTTCACCTACTCCCTGCCCAGCTTTTGGTGTGTATAGCTTCCCTTTGCCTTTTGGCTCAGAGGAACTGCGTTGGTGCAGTGGGACAAAATGATTTCCAGCACTCGTTTATTTTAATGATTGGTTAAAGCAGACATGCGCATGGCAAATTTCCAGCTGTTCCACATTCCACAGCAAATTCCATAGAAAAATAAAACCCGAAACACATGTTCCTGGGATGCTTGAGTGGGAATGTTTCTACGATAAGCGAATGACTACGACTGTATTTTCTTGACTTTATTTTCTTGGGCTGTTGCGTTGCTGCTGTGTTGTAGGGGAAAAAAAATCATTATTTACAAATCCGACACCGGGAGGGTCAGTCACACTGTCAGTTTGCTGAAACGGCACAGAAAAAAGCCAGCGGAAAGTCAAGCAACACCCGAGTGACTACAGCACTCAGTTGAGCACTAAATGTCTCAGTCCTCTGTGCTCAGTCCTCTGCACTTGTCAGTTGAGAGATTTATAAAGCGGTGATGTTGCAGTAACAGCGTTGTTATGTAACTGTAATCGTATGCTTAATTGAGCTGCACAGTGTATCGTTCCAGCATCAACATCGCAATATGCGCAATAGTCACATTACAGGACGAAAAATGTCAAGTGAGGATTATAACTGGGTGTATTACAGTTCAGAACACATGCAATTGGTGAATTAATTGGTTGAATGCATTCAGACTCAAGAAACAATCATTCATTCATTCATTCATTCATTCATTCATTCATCTTCTTACCCGTTTATTCCTGAATCCGTGGTCACGGGGGTCTGCTGCGCCTATCCCAGCACACATAGGGCAAGAAGCGAGGGAACACCCTGGACGGGTCACCAGTCCATCTCAGGGCAACACATAGACAAACAACCATACACACACACACCACACATTCACTATGGACATTCCTATGGACAATTTACACCTAATGTTTTTGGACTGTGAGAGGAAACCGGAGTACCCGGACGAAACCCACGCAAGTGCGGGGAGAACATGCAAATCTGTTCTAGATCAGTAAGCACAACCAGAATTAATATATAAGGCGCATCATAAGGTGCACTTTTGAGAAAATGGCAGAATCTTAAGTGTTCCTTATAGTCCGGAAAATACGGTAATTTATTCTATGAAGGCTATACGGAGTAAATTTGTACATTTTTCTTCCTGGTTCAACTCCAGGGCAAAGGGTATTTCTGTGCAGAGAACTCTGGTTTCCTCCTATAGTTCAAAACTATATACATTAGATTGAATGGTGATTCTAAATAAGTAAGTGTGCGTGTGTTTGTCCTGCGGTGTACTGGTACTCCGGTTTCCTCCAACAGTCCAAAAACATGTTTGTTAGGCTAACAAGAGTTAGCCATTTACATTTACAAATAAAATTCCACAAAAAAATTGCAAAGTGTGTATTCGGATAAAGACTTTGATCTTGTTTTGTCAGCACTCATTACAGCTGCACATGTTATATTTGCTGTAAAAACTAAACATTTGTGGTGCTGTGTGAGGAAAGTACCTTCAGCTACCAAACCTTTTAGGCAAATCCCGCCAGTTCATCGGGAGACTTGTTGACTACATATGACAGGGTTCATTTATTTAAAACCTCAGATCTGCATTTAGACATGATTCCATCTATCCTATCATCACATACACAAGAAATCATGAAGAAGTAGATGAATAATGATGATCTGTAGCGCTAGGAAAAGTACTTGGTGTTCTTTGATGGGGTGATTGCTGTAGACACCGGTGGATGCAGATTATACCTCTCAAATCTTTTCTTCAGCACAGTCAAGAGAATTATTTCAACAATAGGGAGGTTTTTTTCCTGAGGAGGCTAATTTACGCCTTCCAGTTTGCTGATGTTTGCAAGGATGTGTCATAGCAAAACTTGCTGTTGGTCTGAACATGGAGTCTGCAAGCACGTTCCATCAACCCCTGCTGCTTTCCCCCGTCTCTCTCTCTCTCTCTCTCTCTCTCTCTCTCTCTCTCAGTATAAGCCAGGATACGGATCTCTACCCAAAGCTATTCATTATGTTTGGAAGAAGTTTGACATGCTATTAAAAGAGTTTCTACTTTTAGTAGTTTTTTTCCTCCGCCCCTTATGGTATGGTTTAAACAGTAAGTAGAATTGTAAGTTCTCAAAGTTGATGTGATGTAAGGCAGATCTTGAAAATAGCTGGTCATGTGGGGTGTTCAAAATCTGCATTGTGAGTATGAAATAAAAATAAAAAAACTGGTTCAGGAAAGAACATTGTGAACTGAAGACCTGTGTATTGAATCTTTTTTATGTGTTTGTTTCATGCTTTTCAAGTATCTTCAATAGAACATTAATTTATTCCTCTTCTAACCCATGCGCACACATACTAACTCTTTTGGGCAGTTTAGAATCACCAATCAACCTAATGTACATGTTTTTGGACTGTGGGAGGAAACCAGACTACCTGTAGAAAACCCATGCATGCCTGGGAAAAACATGCCAAATCTGTACAGAAAGATCTCTTGTCCAGGAAACCAGGACCACTACACCACAGCGCCACCCTCAGTAAGACATTTATTTATTCATCATCTTTACCCGCTTGTTCCCTAATTCGGGATCATGGGGGTCCGCTGGAGCCTATCTCACTGTACATAGGGCGAGAGGCAGGGGTACACCCATCGCAGGGCAACACATAGACGAACAACCATTCACACACACATTCACTCCTATGGACAATTTAGAATTGCCAATCAACCTTTTTGGACTGTGGGAGGAAACCGGAATACCCAGAAGAAACCCACACAAGCGCGGGGAGAACATGCAAACTCCGCACAGAAAGATCCCTGGCCTGGAAATCGAACCTGTGATCTTCTTGCAGTGATGCGACCATGCTACCACTACACCACCACTCTGCCCTCATTAGAACATAATAAAATAAAAAAACTGTTATGTTCTTGTGTAAATTTTGCTTTAATAATTAGAAAAGTGATGAGTTTTGTAGAAACATACCGGCGTTCAGGTCCTACATCCGATGATTAAAGTCATCCCATTCCTTTATTCTCAGCATTCCAGGGATCAACAGCAGATCACTGAGTTTATAAGACTCCATTTACTCCCAGCATTTGTGATCATATTAGTGGACTATGATGGAGGCTGTCTGTCTGTCTCTCTCTCTCTCTCTCTCTCTCTCTCTCTCGCTCTCACCACTTTCTTTAGCCCACTATACTGCCTGCATGTATTTTTCATTACGCTCCAACAGCAGAAATAAAGATTGGCTGTATAGAAGCTGCTTACAGGATGTTCACTGTTTCGGTGGTTTATACATTTTAACTTGCCTCATTGTTCTGTGTGTTTGCAGGTTGTGAAAGCAGGCTGACGCAGTATCTGTGATATGCGCCGCCTGACCTGAGGACGTGCAAAAATCTGCACGTCTCCTCCCTCTCTCTCTCTCTCTCTCTCTCTCTCTCTCTTGTTCTATTCTATTCCTCACCCGCTATCTCTTCTCCTGGAAGCTTGTTGTTCCTTGAGTTGCTTTAGTGTGACTTCAGTGTGAACAGAGCTTCCAAATACGCTACTTTTCAATCTGAGTAAGTGAAAGGACGAGGAGAGGGAGGGGGAGGAGAAGGAGGAGGAGAGGAGAGAACCTGAAAGAAGACCCGCCTTTGCTTACCTTCGAGCTGAGCTAACAGGAGGAGAGGAGAAAGCAGGGTGAAGCTAAAAGAACGGAAAGCTTGTGTGTGGAACCGGAGCAGGTTTGATGCTGTGAAACGAGTGCAGAGTAGCTACACTAATATCCGTTCTGTTCGCTATAACAACTGAGAAAGAGTGGGAAAAGAGGAAATATGGGAGTTCTGCTGTGGAGCATGCTGATCCTGACGCTGATCTGTCCAAATCATTGCCTCAACGTCAGAAGCCCTCTGGACAGGTACAAGCGGTAAGAGACTCTAAATTAGTTACACAACTGTTTTATCCAATAGCTTTTCTGGATTACTTAACATTGTGGGGAAAATATATTTTTTAATACTAATTAAAGTTTTTGTTGTTGCTTTTACTTTAAAATAAAAAAATAAAACTTTGCTTTACGCTGTTTTTAAATATAGTTTAACACTCAGACCTTTTGTCATAGTATAATATAGAAAACAGCAAATAAATCATTTAACTACATTATAAATGAAATATAACACAATGTTTATAGCACCCTAGTTACACCCTGGAAGGGTCGCCAGTCCATAATATTCTATATGATCACTGTAAAAAAAAAAGATTCATTTACATTTATATTATGAATAGTTTCAGTCACGTGACCGTACAGCTACTTGATGAGCAAAACAATCAGACAACAAAGGGGTTTAGTATGTAATCTCTGAAACGCAGCACAAGCCGGACAATTTTCCTTCTGTTCCAAGTTACACATATTTCCATCAGTTCCATCGACAAAATACAAAATGGGGGCACTCAAAATCCATATACATCATATTTCATTCATTAAATGCCACCAGGTTCCTGTCAGATCTTTGAGTAATGTTTACTACCTTCTGGAAAATGTCTCACCTTACACTGCTGCCAGGGTGAAAGTGTACCAAAGTTCAAATAAACTAACACACATGCATACCGGTGCAGTGCACATTATTACCCTAATCTAAAAACCCAAATAGAAAATCTAAAATCTATTACCCCAATCATGAGTTAATATTATTGGAAAACAATTTTATCAGTCGGAACACAAGTAACACAGCAAAACCTGACAGCATCCCAAAAAAAACTTAATCCCGACAGCCGTAGTTCGATTGTCAAGATATGATTTATGGCTAAAATATAACCATTGTTTATGCAAGATTACCTTTGATGAAGTGTTACAAAAACCTCAATTATTCTTTTCTGATTTTCTGTAGAAGCATAGCCCAGACTTCAGTTTTTATTCATCCTATTGCAATACAGCTATTTTATCTAAATAAAAGAAATGACTTAATCTGTGACCTATCGGGCAGCAGAAGCTAGCATTAGACTGCTGGGAGGGGAGGGGAGGGGAGGGGATGGGGGGGCGATGTCACACGCATGCATACTATAAAGGTAAATCCGATTTGTGATTATATGTGCATTATTGTCGTGTAATAGCACAGATGGTTCCGGCTGTAAGACGAACAGTTTCCCAGACACCTGTTATTGTTTCTATAGGAACAGTTCTTACATACAGACTCTACACCGTTCCATTAGGGTAATATAGAAGACATGTATATAGAAGTTTTGTAAAAATCAATTTAAAAAAATGTTAATTTTCGATTAAAAAATGTTAGCCTTAGCAATTCTCTGATTATTTATAAAAAATTATTTATTTCTTATAATTATTGTAGAGCTTCTATTTATTAAGATTTCATTGAGATGTGTGTTTGAATCTATTATATAATACAGACACGTTGGTGTCTTTCATGCTGTTCAGATTTGAAGAGTCCATGAGTTCAGAGCCGGAGGAATGCTCACAGACCAGGCAGCCCTTCGTCCTGTCCAACCAGTACAACTTCTCTTTGGATATCCGCATGCCGGGGATCGTCCCAACAGTGGTAAGCAAGCACACCATATTTCTGTTGAGGAGACAGAGTACACATCGCAGGGCACACATAGGCAAACAACCGCTCACGCACACACATCGCGGTGGCCTGGGAATCAAACCCAGGATCTTCTTGTTGTAAGGTGACCGTGCTACCCACCGCGCCACCCCTAACTCAAATTAGGTTGAAATAAATTGAAACACCATTAATGTAAACTGGGTCTCACAAAAACATTACTATTTTTTTCCTCCATGAAAAAAACCAATGCAATCGAATGTACTGCAGTAAACTGGTTTGCTATGATGCAACGGGTTACACAAACTAGCAAAAAATCGCCCAACAGACTGATCATATCTCGGAAAACTTAAGTTCATTGGTTCACTTATCAATCTAGTTACCCCTGTATATATCTTCCATCGGAAATGTAATTTGACTTTAATACATAAGTATATCTTTCATTAATATTTAAACTGAAACGAAATGCTAAGCATTCGTAAAGCACCTCTTGTTGGATTGTTTTATGGAAGACCGATTAGACTGAATCTGTGTAAAACGCTTGCGGAAGCAACGTTCATCAATGGCAAATTGTGACTCTCATCATCTACAGTGCATAAAAGTTTCAGAGGAACTGGATAAATCACTGTGCATAAAGGACAAGTCCGAAGGACAAGTCCGAAGACCTCCGGAAGCTCTCATACGATACTGCATCACTCATCAGCGTAGATCTTTGATTGACATGACTGGCAGGTTTCTGGAAGTTTTCCTGGACCCATTAAGTAAACACAATGCGCTGTGGCTTCTGCTGATGCCAACAAAGGCTTTATCATGCAAAAAGGAAGCTCTATTGTCTAGGAGTGACATTGGGTCCTGTGGGCTTAAACTTATTTAAAGTGGAAAGATGTTCTATGGTCAGACTTTGACATTTTTGTTTGAGATCATGGACACCAAAGAAGAGGGAGAACTTCCTTCATGTTATCAGTATTTTTGTTCTTCAAAATCTTAAAACTTCTGAGCTGCAGTGAGATAAAAATGACCAAAGCCTCCTATGGGTAATGTGACAAGAACCAGCCAATCAGCTTTTCTGTTAGATGGAAACACTGAGTGCTTAGCTGATGGTTTATTTGGCAACAGCATATACTGCCAGAGCGTAACCACTTTAAAGAGTAGAAAAAAACGCCATCCCCTAGCGTAAGCCACTCTTTTTCTACCTATTATTTGCCCGCTTTTTTTTCACCCATTTTGGCCATTTTGTTGTGCTTGTTTTCACTTTCTTTATGTCGGATCTTGGAGAGAAATCAGATTAGCTGGTTTAATGCTGTCAAAGTTGAATCTAATCCTTTTCACTTATGTATTCCAACACTGCTGGAATGTGAGATCCTTCCTGGTAGTTAAGACAACCTTTGCATTGAATATTTGGAGCATCATTTTTTTTTTTTTTCTGTCCTGCTGCCATTCCAAAACGCACTACAAGTATTTTATGGTAGCCCTGCTCTGGCATTCACCCCTCTGGCTTGCTGTTTATCATGGTCATGTAGCTGCTTGCACTCAGGAAGTGTGCACTGTGGCCTGGCTCGAATCTCCTGCAGTGTTTGTGTGCTCCATATCGATCCGCCACTAATGTAGTCATTAAAGCCGGGCTCTGTGCTGAAGGCCAGAGCTAATTGGCCCTTGCGGCTGTTTCGCTTTTGTTCGTAGAAGAGAGAAACCTTAACCTGTAGAAATAAGAAGATTTATCAAGTATAACAAAGTCGGTATCCACCGGAGAGCTTTTGCACTTCTCCAGATTGAGAAAGTCTCAGGAACTGGGGAGGGGCTGATGGGCGGCTTCTATTATTATTCTCCTTACAGCTCTATGACTCATCGGCAAGTGATTCATCGCAGGCTCTCGTTGGTAACTCAGCTGGGAGAAGTGGGGGGATGTGAATGTAATATCACAGAGGAAACAAGAGTCGGCTTCATCCACATTGAGCTATTGATCAACCGATGACCTTTGCCTGGCTCGGGGGCGTTGGGGGTTCCTCTCAAGTTGCTTTTCCTGCATGTTGCTGTTTATCTATTTATAGGCCTGTGTGATCATTTAATTCCCTTTAGATATTGAGCTTTGTTTGTCACGCTAAACAGGGATGTGTATTTTGGGTCAGGTCTCAATATGCACGAGTCGAACTTGTCCTATTTTAGATTTAATCCAACAGCTGAGAAAAGCTAAAATAAGAAAAGTGGGCTTCTGTGCTCTTGGCAGAATTTTACTTAGCAAATCGCCCTGTATCAGTGAATTAGCCCGCTATTGCCACCCCAGAATGAAAAATTGATTTAGGCTTGTTGCCCTCAAGCAGGAAGTCAGAGGGCTACATGACAGCCAGAAGCTCTCAGCCATAACCAAGCAATTACAGCATTGCACTGCAAACGACGTGCTGTCATTTTTGTTAGGAATGTCACAAAGGGCTGTTTGAACTCTATTCTCCTAACAGTTTACCAACACACACACACACACACACACACACACACACACACACACTTACATTACGTTACATCTGGTATAAACCCGATGAAGAAAAGACAGCTTAAGACTTGAAGTCATGTGCTTAACTTGTCTGATTTAAACCCTAGAATTAAAAAGATTTAAAAGAGAAATCCAATAAAAACTCTGTGTCTGGGCTCCTCCTGTCATCTCTGTTATCGGATTAAGTGTGTTGTGTTGGCTTCTCGCTGAACTGACGCCAGATTGTAGCATGTTATGCAAGGTCAACGAGGAGAAGTGTGAATAAAACCTAACGCGCAGGACAGCAAAAAACACATCACCCGTCTGCTTGCTTCGCACCGGCCGCCCGCCTGTTGTAATCCTTTTGTGAAAACTAGACACGGTGGCGGTCTCCATGATAATTATATGTTTTGATGAGATTGAGCTAACATTAAATCGTTTTAATACTCTGGTGTCGTTATTTCATCACAATATTTTGACGGTGAGGAAGCACTGATTTTTACTCAACATACATTGTGTTGTTTGATTTGGAATGACGCATCACCCGGTCAGGAACACTGCAGTCCACACACACACACACACAGGTGTGACTCATACACCAGATTTTCTATCATGTAATTTCTTTTTCGCTTTGTGTTTCTGATATACATATAAATAGAGTTACATAATTAATGTAATTATCTATTTAGGTTTGTTCTTCCTGCCAAAATGCTGCAAATGGACCTGATTGGCTGATGTGTTTATACTGTGCATCAAATCAATGTTTCCTTTTGTTAATAAATGTATTTTAATACTCATTTACCCTTCAATTCTAATTCATTCATTCATTCATTCATTCATCTTCTTACTCACTTATTTCCTAATTCGGTGTCATGGGGGGTTGCTGGTACCTATCCCAACGCACATAGGGCAAGAGACAGGGGTACACCATGGGCAGTTCGCAGATCCATTGCAGGGCACACACAGACGAATGACCACTCACACACATTCACTCTTATGAGCAATTTTTTGGCTCCCCAATCAACCTAATGTACATGTTTTTGGACTGTGGGAGGAAACTAAAGTACCCGGTGGAAACCCACGTAAGCACCGGGAGAACATTCAAACTCTGCACAGACACATCCCTAGCCCGGGAATCGAACCTGGGACCTTCTTGTTTTGAGGAGACCGTGCTAACCACTACGCCAACGCGCCGCCCCTCAATTCTGATTATTTAATATTATTTATATTACATTTTAGATTTTGGGTTTAGCGGCCAAGAGGCAATTTTGTGATGCTGGAAATTGAACCGCCAGTCTTCCACGCTATCAGTCCACTGAACTAACACTTCCCTCCCTCTAAAAGTCAGCGTGTTTGACTAGACAGAGAAATTGCTCACTCTGTCTTCAAATAAAAGGATCATCTTCATGAGGCAGACGGGATCTGGAGGCAGAGGCGTTTCTGTTGCGTCATGAGGTCATATTCATTCATATTCATGTAGTTGGTGCGTCATTTCTGTCAAGCAATAGAGGCTGGTTAGGGAAAAATTGTAGCTAATCTAAATTTCATAGTTTTCATTCCCAGCACCACCAATTAGCCACCAATATCTTTGTGCAAGACTCTTTGGTGGTGTACTGAATCCATATTATTTTTGTGATGTCCAATAACAATATTATGTCCATACAGGCCCCGTTTGAAAGCTGGTTTGCATGTGCTGATGTATTTCTTTGTCTGTTTTGTAGTCTGATTCCTATTA
Source organism: Pseudolaguvia tuberculata (assembly GCA_026260255.1). NCBI lineage: Eukaryota > Metazoa > Chordata > Actinopteri > Siluriformes > Sisoridae > Pseudolaguvia > Pseudolaguvia tuberculata. Next base: position 1,377,288 of record JAOTRA010000006.1, on the reverse strand, counting down.
CTGTATGGCTGTTCCTGTGCCCACACAAAGGGAGTCCTTTATAGGTGAGTAACAACTGTACAGTCATTAATGAAGGAAAATGTGTCCGAGGAATGTGTGAGAAAATACTGCTTTAGTTTGTTAATTACTTGTAGGATGTTTTGGAGACAAGGTGAGGGAGACTATAAGTTGAGATGGTTTGGACATGTGCAGAGGAGGGACATGCAGTATATTGGGTAGAAGAATGCTGAGGATGGAGGTCCCGGGCAAGAGGAAAAGAGGAAGACCAAAGAGGAGGTTTATGGATGTGGTGAAGGAAGATCTGCAGGTAGTTAGGGTGAAAGAGGCAGATGTAGAGGACAGGGGAGTGTGGAGAAGAGGGATCCGCTGTGGCGACTCCTAACGGGAACAGCCGGAATGAAAAGAAGGTAGTGTAAGTAAGGACATATTGAGGTCGACACCCTTTTTTTTCCTTTTTTTTTTTTATTAACTCCTTTGCATTTAACACCATGACCCAGATTCAGAAACAAATCTCACATGAGAAACAAAAAAAGCTGCCCACTCTCTTTTCTGCAAAATAATGATCTGTCTCAAGCCAGAGTGATCTAACCCTGCTGTCTAACCTTCCAAGTGCTTCCAGTGTGTTTTCTCAGTTCCAGTAGAAAGAGCTTGCCACATTTCTTCCTCACCATCACTAGCAGAAAGCGAGTCGTCGGTCCTGGTAAATCGTATTGGACAGACTTTAACAAAGAAGTGAAGATAATCACATCACACACTCGCACTTCACAGGCAGAGGAAACTAACCTTGTTTTTCGTCTCGGTCACAGTTAGCGCTTCACTTTTGCTACTCAGTTACAGTGTGCTTTGTGAGTTTAGAAGGACTGATGCCAATTGCCATATTTTTTTTATTTTTTTTTACTTTTTTTTTACAAATCCTTGAACTACTGAATAAAGGAAATATTTTTTGTTTGTACAAAATATAAAAAAGTTCAAAAGTAACAATCAATAATGAATAATTATCTAATTCCCATCTTTACAATGTATATCACATGAAATGATTCCATCACAACTAGAAGTGTGCATTGGCAAGGCTCTTGTGATACTATACATATTGTAGTGCATATCAATGCATAGATCACGATACAGTTTATCATGATCTGTCAATGATCGAACCCTGATATTCCAGTATAGCACCTAAACCGCTGATTTACCACTTCCTCCCATATCATTTGCTTCTCATTCATTCATTCATTCATTTATTCATCTTCTTACCCAATTCGGGGTTTGCTGGCGCCTATCCCAGTGCACATAGGGTGAGAGGCAGGGATACACCCTGGACAGGTTGCCTGTCCAACGCAGGGCCACTCATAGACAAACAACCACTGGCACACACATTCAATCCTATCAACCTAATGTACATGTTTTTGGACTGTGAGAGGAAACCGGAGTACTCAGAAGAAACCCACACACACGCCCCTTCTTTTACATTTCAAATGAAATATTTAATGCTGTCCTTAATACTCAAAATATAAGATTTGTATGTGTCCCCCTTTTTCATTAAAAGCTGCAGATACAGATGCCTTGATTAGTTCTATATCCTTTGTAGTCAATATCTGCATGAAGTGTGTTCCAAATGCTCACAGCATCCCAGTGATGCATTGCCTGCTCTACATTTAGGACACTTCCAGTTGCTGCTATCTAACTTTACCAATCGTAACATTTTAGATTTAAGGACAATAGTTATAATCCTCAGTAGGACACAATGCACCCTAACAACATCCGAGCTGTCTTGAGGGATCGCATTCTTCTGGGGACTTAATTCTGCTGCTGTTACTGTCAATGTATTCATCATTTTTGTCAAGTAAGTCAAGTCTACTGTCAGCCATGTCCACGCTTTCAAATTTCCCAGATGAAGCGATGTGTATTGGACCCTGACTGAAGTATTTTATTCTTCACACATTCCATTTCCTGTCACTCTGGAACTAGATTGCAGCTTATTCATCAGGCTGAGGTCTTTCCTGTGTATTTTACTTTATAACAGACATAATTGCTATCAAGAGCCAATCAATATAAGCTATTTATCCATTTCTCTGCATAATTTTTAGCTATTTAATATTGTTGTCTTGTCAATCAAACTGTATATATAATAATAATAATAATAATAATTATTATTGTTCAGTCATTCATCTTCTTACCCGCTTATTCCTTAATTCGGGGTCACAGGGGTCTGCTGGTGCATGGCCCAGCTCACATAGGGTGAGGGGCAGGGGGTACACCCAGTCCATCGCAGGGCAACACATAAACAAACAACCACACACACACACACACACACACACACATTCATTCCTATGGACAATTTAGAATCATCTGCATGTCTGGATGAGTATTTATCTCTCTTATCCCTGCTCGATCCGGATGCTTAGTCTCTCAGCACTTTTAGATTGGCTTTGCATATCAGCATCTGTGGAAAGATATGTAAATTCTGGGCATTTTTTTCTCATTTTGCAAAATATACAGCAGAGTTTATGTAAATTGATCGTAGATTTAGATTGTGTCGTGATTGTATGTAGATTGAGTCGTGATTGTAATAAGCCTGAAAGTAACTTTAGGAAAAGTGCCTGTCAGCTGAAATTATCACCAGCAATTAAATGGAAGGAAAAAGATTTTTATGGGCAAAATAATAGGAAGGACAGGTTTATCAGGTTTTTATGTTCTATAATTAATTTGATTTCATTAAATATACTTCATCAGATCTTTATTCATTCGTTTATTTATATGGTTTAACTTGTAAGTCAGGGTGGCGCGATGGTGTAGAGCGATCGTTTCATAACAAGAAGGTCTCGGGTTCGATTCCCAGGCAAGGGATCTTTCTGTGCAGAGTTCTCACTGTGCTTGCGTGGGTTTCCGGTGGGTACTCTGGTTTCCTCCCACAGTCCAAAAACATGTACATTAGGTTGATTTGGTGATTTTTCTATATTGTGTGTGCGTGCGTGCGTGCGTGCATCTATGTGTGGTCCTGTGATGGACTGCTGATCTGTCCAGGGTATACCCCTGCCTGTCACCCTATGTGCACTGGGATAGGCTCCAGCAATCCCCAGTGAGCCCAAATTAGGGAATATGAATGATGGGAATGATGAACTTCAGCTCATTCCTGTTGAAATATTCCAGTTGACTGTTTACATGAGATGTTATTTATTTCTAAATTGGTCTTTTTGTGAGTAAACAAACCCAAAGTAATCAGAATAAGGGATTTTTTTTGGTTGAAGGTTAATCAGACTGTGGTTTTTCTTTCCGATTAAACTTGAACACATTATTATATACTGTAATGTAAATCTGACACTTTATCTGTCATAACCAGTGCAGTTAAGTTCATGTGGCATTTCTCACTTAGTTTGTTTATGTGCTGTGATGTAAAGAAGCTCGACAGTCCTGCTGATTAACTTCACCGTAATTGGCATATAAGTAGCCCAAATAAACAACTGCTAGAATAAATATCTCTTATGACTTTTTCTGCTCAATAGATGAAGTCTAAAACTCATTTATTTTCCCTACGGCTTCATCCATCATATTTTGGAGAAGTTGTCAATTCTGATGTTTAAATACACACGTTTAGGTCTCAAGTCATATGAAGTGATATCGATTACGTACAACTTCTTTTCTGGCTTCTAAGCTTCAAGTGACAAGTGTGGTTGCACTTGAGTGTGTGTTTGTGACTTCCCTTTTCTTTTCAGGCCATTGTTACACGATGCAGACCTCATTTATCACTATCAACTATCAACACACACACACACACACACACACACACACACACACACACACACACACACACACACCTCCCAAAAATGATTTACACCTAATTTTGTGGGAAATATAATATGAATCTTATTATTATTATTATTATTATTATTATTATTATAAGAGGGTGGTGTAGTGGTTAGCACTGTTGCCTAACAAGAAGGTCCTGGGTTCGAATCCTGGGCCAGGGATCTTTTTGTGTGGAGTTTGCATGTTCTCCTTGTGCTTGCTTGGGTTTCCTCCCACAGTCCAAAAACATGAATTAGGGAATAAGCGTTTAAGAAGATGGTTTGATTTATAAGCAGTTCAGAGCGTCTTTTCTGTACATTTATACAGCTGAGCAATTGGAGGTTAAGGGTCTTGCTCATGGGCCCTGTGATCTTCCAATTAGCTGTCCAACACCATAACTACCAAAGTGTGTGTGTGTGTGTGTGTGTGTGTGTGTACCTGGTGTCACGTTCTGGCTCTTAACATTCTTATTAAAAATAGAGGAGTACAGTGATCCCTTGTTTTTTGCGGTTAATGGGGACCAGAACCTTCCGCGAAGCAGAAAAAGTGTGAAGTAGTATTTGCCCCTAGGAATGTGTGTGTATG
>JAOTRA010000006.1:1350385-1363465 GCA_026260255.1 Pseudolaguvia tuberculata | reverse complement strand
GCTTTTGTACGTACCCGGAAATAAAGGGTGTTTCCTTTAAGTCTGACTCCTGCTGCTTATTCGTGTATCCCGTAACATGACTAGTGTAGTCAGGTCTCCAATTATGGTCAATCTTAAAAATGTTTTTGAATAAATTCTTATTATTATATGTATAAACCTAAACATTTTCCATTAATTCAATGAAAAGAAAATTAAGGAAAGTTAAAACTGTACACAATTTTGCTCAAACTGTACAAACGTTACAGAATATATTTACTTTTTTTTTTTTTTTTTTAATACTTAAGTACATTTAATATCACAAATAAATGCCAGAACCAACATGCCGATCTCAGCTTGGGTCCCTTCAGTTGCCACGCCCTCTCCTTATCCCCACTTCATCTTTCGGTCCTAAAAATAATGTCAAGCAGTGCTCCTAGAAAAAATAAAAAAATCACTTCCCTTAATTCCTTTATTCAAGTCATGTTCTAAATAACAACTTAAAGCTCTACCCGTTAATTTCCAGTAAAATACTTCTATATAGTTATATGTACTTTTCAGACCGAGGTGCATAAACAGATTGGGTAGACAGCCTGTGTCTATGCGGTGGGGTTTTTTCCCCTTCAGAATAAGTAGAAATTGTGTGTTTTCTTCCAGGCTTTTTATCCAGCTAGCAACGCCATTGACGTGAGATACGGAGACGTTCTAGCAGCTCGCTGTGTTTTCACGGGAGAGGGAAAGACTTCTAAAACACGAATTGGGTGAGTTAGTCAGTTTGTAAAGTCCTTTTTCTTTTTTACTGTCGTTCAGCTCGGCAATCACTTCAGATAATGGCACCACATTTAAGTGGATAATGACCATTTTTGTGATGAATTAATCCATGGCCTGATCTGATTTATTTAGTTTTGTTGCACCAGATTTTTTTTCTCATTATTTACAAATAATTCTTTCTCCAAAAGATGTGATGTTCTAAGATTCATTCAAGCCAACCAAGTGTGTGACAGGTGGTCATTAGTGCTGTTTGTTGTCCAGCCCTGTGTGGCTCCCTGTTGTAGCTCCTCCTTGGTAACCGTGTGTGTATGTGTATGTGTGTATGTGTGTATGTGTATGTATGTGTGTATGTGTGTGCGCGCGTGTGTGTGTGCGCGCGTGTGTGTGTGCGCGCGCGTGTGTGTGTGCGCGCGCGTGTGTGTGTGTGTTCATATGAGCTGTAGCCTGTTTGCAGAATTGTCAAGACTTAAAGAAAGTTGTCTCCAGGGAACATGCATTTTTTATGATACTCTTTTGTGGCCTACGTGTGTGTGTGAGGGGTGTGTTTGTGTGTTCCGTTGGTCTGCCTCCCTATTCTTGTTGCCATGGTGATTTGAGATGTGCACAATGGCGACCTCGGAGCGCTGTAGGACTCATCCCATGGGAAGCAACCCAGAGCACCAGTCTCACACACACACACACACACACACACACACACAAAAGATGTGATGCTTTGAAATGGCAGTGAGTAGAGTGATGACCGTGTCTGAAAAGAGAATTCTTTTTAATATTTTTCACATGGAATAAGATTTCCAGTTGCACCCTGTCACCACACTATTATACCACTAACTGTCAGTGTGTAAGTTTGGTAGTAGGAAGTATGCCATATATATATATATATATATATAATATTACATTGCATTACACACTGACAGGTGACAACATTTGTCAGATGCCCTTATCTAGAACAACAGTTTTTAAAATCTCTTACAACTGAGATTTTGTAGGTCAAGGGTCTGGTTCAGTGGTCCAGCAGTGGCAGCTTGGGCTTAGGCTCAGGTTTTCATTATTGGAGATTTGATGGCTTGGGCAGGAAATGTTGAAACTTTGGACGATTAATATGGAATCGAATTGAATCCAAACCCAAATCTAATTCCTAACCCATGTGATTTCTGTGTGGTCCAGTCAGTGGTGCTGAAGCTGAGACGTGGCCGAGAGGTCAAAGACTGCATAAACTGAGAGAGCAACAGGAGAAGCTTCTAACTAGGAGAACCCAATGAAATATAAATGGTTTTGATTTTAGGTCCTATCGATTTAAGCTTGTCTTGCTGCGTTATGATGATTAAAAATTCAGCAGAAATAAAATTGAATTGAATCCTTTATGACACTTTTGACAATCTAATAATTCAATTCTATTTATAAGCGATTTCTTGTACAAAATTTTTCTCCTCTTAGTGGAACTTCCAACGATGAGATGTGCAACTTCTACATTATGTACTACATGGATAGCAAACATGCTGTCCCTTACATGGACTGTATGGATCATGGCAGCAGCAGTTTGTTCAGAAATATTCCTCCCGAAGCCAATGTTCCCATTGCTGTTATTCCGGACCAGATGCTGTCTATGATGCATGGCTCCGAGCATAAAGGTACAGATCGGCTTCCCTTCTGTCTAAAAATGTGCAAAGTTATTTGGTTTTTACAATGGCCGCATCATGAATTGAGATTCTAAATGAACACACAAACCGAAAAATAAACCCCATTACCAATACATAATTGATCATCTATATGGCAAAATGATTAAGTCATTTTATGCTTCACTTGGCCATAAATAAAACTTTAAGCAAACATACTTCTAATTTAATACGAAAGGTTAAAGAAAGACAGTTCAATACTTCTAAATCTATATTAGGTTCTGAGGTAAAATAAACACACGCACACATCTGAGAATTATAGAGGAGCCTAAAACAATTACAGCAAGCCAATGCATTTATTTTTGGGGTTTCCTTGCATCACCAATGCCAATAATTCTTGCAAGAAAACAACTGGAAGGCAAAAAAACCCAGCCCAGATGCTTTAAACAGCAGGATCACGGTAGCATGTTTTAGACTGTTCACTCTGCAGTTGCTTGTGAATCCTGTTCTAATTTCATCAGACTCATTTCCAGGTCATCTGACTCTTCTGTCCTCCTTTTTAAAGACGGCGAAGACGCCACCACGCTCCAGCAGCCGAAGAGGGAAGAGGAGGAGGTTCAAGATCAGGGTGAGTGGACTTCAGTAAATTACTGTGTTAACGAGAAGCCCATCCTGCTGATGACCAGCGACTGCAGTAAAACCTTGTTATGCAATCTGTATCAATAAAAAAAAAATAATACAGGAACATAATAAGGCACGAAGAAGAAGTGAAATTATTACGTGTTGACTACCGGCGGTTGTTTAGATGTGCAGCTCCATGTTCATTCTAGATATTTTCATTCCTTCAGGCTGTAAACCCAGTCTCTGCATATTTTTTATTTCCTGCCTGAGATTGGTGTTTAGAGCAAGGTTACCCCGGTAACCGCTCTGGTGTGTGAGGATGCTGGAACTCTCCCCGAGGAGGTTTTATTTTTCTTTTCTGTCTGAGGTGACAGATTCGTGTCACATTCACTGTTCAGCTATTTTTTTTTTTAAACCAAGTTGTGTTAAAGGATTTGCTGTTGGGTTTCAGCATCGTTTTTGAAGTTTAGCCAAATAAACCGTCGTCGTTTGCCCAGATGAGCTGAAGATACCCAGACATAAAAGGGCAGATCAAGGCAGCATGCTTTGATGGTGCGATGCTGGCGTCTGCATTGTTAACCCGCCTTTTTTTCCCCCAGAACACAGGCCTTTTAATCTTTACACACCTGCTGAGAGTCAGAGAACATCGCAGCATCATCGTGTCATCAGCACTACAGAAAAGACTTTTAATCGCTTGTTGCTAATGCGGCAAAAAACTCAAGGACAACGCAACTGAAACGAAATCCATAAGGAACACTCATATATATATATATAATTTTTTTTTTTTTTATATAGAGCACCCTTTTACTGATAATACACAAAAGTGACACCAGTTAGACAAGAAGATGCTCCTTTCATTAGCATCTCCGAAAAGGTCGGTTTAAGTCGCGTGTGAACTGAGATGCGGCTTCTTTTTGATTGACTAGTTAGAATGCATGGTTGCATTCGTCTGATGATTTATTAAAAGGTCACACGTGCAGACTATAAAGAAAGGAGGGATTTGCATATAAAACTCTCAATGGAAGAACAGCATTATGTACAGTTTGCACTTGAATAAATATTTATCAGTAAGGTGACTGATTTACATAGCGCCTGTAACCTTGGGAAAGGATTACAAATGGTGCTGGTGCAAGTGTAAAAAAAAAAACCCCATGAAACCAGCTGTAAGTGTTCTGTGCTGTTCATCTTCTCGGCCGCTTTGACTTTAAAACATATTATCTATTGTATAGTTTTAGATTTTACTAAAGATCCTATCTATCCATGTCTGTATTCACAATAAAGAGAAATTAATTGAATACAGGTAAGGGTGTAACGGTTAGCACAGAAGTTCCCGGGTTCAAATCCCGTTCAATAGGTCTTTGAGTTCTGAGCGGGTTTCCTCCCATAATCCAAAAAACATGTACATAATTAAGTTGATTATTGATTCTAAATCGGCCAAAAGTGGGTGCGGGTGTGGGTGTGGATAGGTGTGTGTGGGTGGGTGTGCGTGCATGCAGTTATTTGTCTGTGTGACCCTGCGATGAACTGATGACCTGTCCAGGGTGTACACCTGCCTTTTACCCTAGGTGCGCTTGAATAGACTTCAGCAGACCCCTGTGACACTGAATTAGGGAATAAGTGGGTTAGAGGATGAATGAATGAATTGAATGCATTTTTCCATGCATTTCTGCTCTTCAGCCAGAACAGGAAGTCAAAAAGATTTTTTCTCATTTATCAACTGAATAGAGACCTAGCAGTAGTCTGGTGCTGGGAATTGAACCCCCCTTCAGCATTGAAATTTCTCTATAAAAAGTTTTCTGGTTTCATTATTAGTATTATATTATTATAATTGAGTTATAGACAAAGGATGTATTTTTTTTGGAATTCTGTACAAGGAAATGTGCCTGTTGTCAGGCAGAAGGGCAAATAATCCATCCTAGTGTTGCCCAAGATTATCCCAGCATTAACTTGTTTCACAAAAGACATTATAAGAACAGCTGTAATAGAACCTATTTAAATCTGGCAACAGGTTTGGATAGCTATCAGATTTCCAAGTGCTTCCATTTACACTTGGCCACGGAAACGTGTCTCAGCAAAACAGATCGGAATCTGAAGGTTTATTCCTGACCTGAATTGGCACCCACTGATATTTAGCTCCATGTGTGTTTGCGAATGAACTCAGTAAAGAAATCAACATTGCAACAAAAGGTAGTGATTATTACTAAACTTCAAGACTCGGCGAGAGCTAGAATTAACACTGCCAGCAAAATATATCACTGGTGTTCTAAACCATGGGATTTTCACTAGTGGCCCTTATGAGATTCATCCTCTATTTGGGAACAGACCATGTTAATATGCAAATATTGGATTTAGCTTCCAGGACGAATAGTGCAAACAATAAAACTAGTGAAAACAGGAAAGTTATATGTGTTAAAGTTGTATAAGAGAAAGACAAGTAGCTGTCTTTGTTTTCTTCGCACCGATTACAAACACACCTACACACACCCAGTGTCTCAGGCTCAAAATCGCAATGAGTCACAAACTGCTAAAAACCCTCTGTTAATCGGTTAACACATGGGAAGCTTACACAATGAACATCGACTTCTTTATCACATGAAGAAATTCTTAAGTCACCCTTCTTTTTTTTTTTTTTTTTTTTTTAATTAATTTCACTTGCAGATCCTAGTTTCAATAAAGCATTGTTATTATTATGGGTTGTATGCAGTGATGAGGATATGAGTTAACAGTGTTTGATATCCAGCGAGTTGGATGCAACATTACACACAAGCATCGTATTTCTGCTCGTCAGATTTAATCGTATTAAAATGATGCAACTAAATGAACCACCTCAGCTAGAAGTGAGCCGGGATTTTATTAGACGTACATATCTAAAGGGCTTCTTCTTGCTTTCCATGTGTTTCATTGCCTACCAGTTTTGCTCTGTTGCCATGGTGTCTCCAAACCAAAAGAATCACTGACTACAAGCTTTGACAGCCTCATTGGCCAGCAAAGATGTGTTTTCCCTCTGACTCCATTGGCTGCCATCTATTTATAGATCCTCTGTGACATTTCATATTCTCCTTGATCAGTGCACATATCGTCAGTAACGACTTTACAGGGTCACGGTATTTTCAATGTCCTTCAAGTACACCGATTCCTACACCAGCTGCAGATAATTGTTGCACTTTGTTTGCTTGCATTTTTTTCCAACGGGATTAACTTATACAATGCGGCAAAAAAGATTCACACTCGGTGTTTTGCCTTTAGACTGGTGGTGATGCTGATGAATCAAAGCTGCTAAGTAATCTCTGAGGATTAGAATAGATGCAAGCCCATCTGCCTTTCACATTGTGTTTTTTCTCCGCGTGTCCTCATTAGCCTTTCACGGAACAGGATTACTGAATAACTAATAGAAGCTGTCTTCCTGCGATATTAAACCCCAGCTGTAACATTCAATGCTGACCGAGATTGAAGAGAGAAACCAAACTGTGGTGGTAATGTGTTATGGAAAAAAGGGCTATTAGCTATCTATTGTACTAACGTGTAGCTAAACTCGCTCGCCCTTTTATTAGATCCTTTGTTATTGCTACCGCAGTTCATGTATCAGTACTTTTCATAGATTTGTTCACTATTCAGGCAAAAGCAGGCCAGTGGTGGTTATCTGATCAATTTCTTTTGTCTGATTTGTGTACATGGGTTGATGAATCTGAAACGGTGATTCATGACTCTTTAAACATGGTAATAAGATCCATCCCAGGTGATTTGAACCAAAGCGGATAGCTCGTAATAACTTTGTATTGGCATCAGCCAATAGAATTACCCGTGTAGCAGGATTGATGCTTTCAAATTACCCATTCGTACTTATGATACGCACACACAGGAAACTGAATTAAATTTCTGTCTAAAAAAACTAAACAAAAAACTAATCAATATCACCCTTTGCTTGGGTCTTAAAGAACTCTTCATTGGGTTGTTAAATAGGTTCAGCAGTTCTGCACATAATCAGTGTAAAGTTTATTAACTTAAAGGGTTTGCTGTTCTATTCTTTAGTAAATGACAAATGCATTAACATGGAGAAATTGTTTGTATTATATTTAAACCGCCAAATAATCACATACTTTCATATTATATAGTAGGTGAAACTCTGTATGTGAGACCAGGAGTATGTCTGGATTGTTAGTATGCGAATTACAGTACCTCAAAAGTTCCTGCATGATCCACTACATTTTAGTACTACTGCTCCTACCAGAGTTTGAAGTAGACATACATTGGACACTGTACCATCTCAAGAGGCAAAATCCTAATGACAAATCCTTCTTCCTTGTAGTTGAATTGCACTTGTTTAAATGCATATCCTTATTATGTGATGCTGCCAACACCATGCTTCACCGTATATATGATCTGTTCTAGCTTAGGGGGTTTAAGGGGTAATTAGGGCATATTTTCTTAACAATGTTTTCCGACTAGCCCCTTTGATTGTCCCATCACTGCTATTTATTTATCCCACTTCCATCAAGCAACCACTGTGGGCCCTTGAGCAAGGCCCTTTAACCCACAATTGCTCAATTGTAAAAAAAAAAAAAAAAAAGAGACCAAATGGCATTTGGCAGACGCTCTTATCCAGAGCTACTTACAAACTGTAGTAATTTTATGTTTTTTCTTGAATAAAGACACTCGACTATAAAATCCTTTACAGGATGTTCAAGACAAATGGCATTGTTAATGAATTCTGTTAGACTTCTATTATAGACATTAGTTTGGATGTACTTCATTTTGAGCACAGTTGTAATCCCAATTACAAAGTCACACCAAACATCTGTATATCGATTATATTCTGTATTCACCTCGGTTAAAAACTGTTAAGCAATTTTAACAGTACATTTTTATATCCATTGCATTTGTCTTTGCTGTCCACTTGTGATGGTATTGTCTGAAATGGATACTAATGCCAAGTACAAAAGGAACCTTAGATCTACTACCTGCTTTTAAATCAGATTGCCTGTTCAGGTTTTAATCAAGAAATGGACTAAAGTGGAGAAAAGCCATCTACTTGAGTCAGGCGTAGAGAGAAGTTTATACTTACCCAATTATGCTTTTAAATGAATTAGATTATGTAATTCTTTACCCTCCCCTTGAGTCGAGGAACGGCCAACATCCTCCTACTGTTGTAAGAAAATACCTAGCTCAAAGGTTTTATTTTAGACCAACACCAGTTCTAATTATGCATCGACAATTACCATTTGACGAGATGAAAATAAAACCCTTTGATTTCATTTATAATCTCTATTAAATGAAATCTTAATGTTAATTCTCCAGTGCAGATCTGAAAAAGCCTGCAATCAAAACAAGTCAGGAGAGACTGGATAAGCCGTATTATTTCCCCCAACAACTATACTAATGTCTTCCTTTGTTTCTGTCTAAAACCATTTGGTCAACCATCATTGCAAGCGCACTTAATAAAAATGAGAAGATCCTTAAAATCCCAACCGTCTTAATATCAGGCAGTGAGGTATTTAATTTGATCTACAGAGCTCCTGATTAAACTTCTCGATGCGGTTTGGAGATTTTCCTCTAAGCAGATGTCTAGCCTCTGGCTGCTTGTGACAGTGCGAGCTGTAGGTGAGGATGTAAAAGAAGACGACACGTCTCTGTTAGACTACACCTCGGTCTGTCTCCCCGGCAGCAGACTAAAGCTGTGACACTCATTATCTTCCGGCTCTTCAGCTGGCGGTTGGACAGTTTGATAAATCGCTTGCTATATTTGCCTTTGCTGTTATTAGGACACAAATCCAGGCACCGTCAGGCGGTATGTGTCCGCGTGTTTGCTGGCTAGCCTCTGATTGATAAGCTTAATATATAAGAAGCGACCTTTAATCATACATCACAAGTAGGTGGGGCTTTGGGACACTGTGTTGGTTCTGAGGAAGTGGCCAATCAGCATGAGGAAGTGATTTGTCTGGGAGTTTTAGTGGGATGGAAATAAATGTGCAGATGTGAGTTTAAATACTCCAATATACAAAAGGACAGATGCTCGATTATGGATATTTGGGCAACTCTTCATACTTACAGTAAATGCAGCGCTTGTTGTGCGTCACTCTTGTAGCATTTGTGGAGCTTTTAAGATATATGGCTAAATGACTAGCAGTTATTCCAGATGATGTGCTGAGCTGCTTTTTTTTTTTTTTTTAACCAAATGATCTTTCCGCCAGCATGCTAAATGCAAAGTAGTCTCCCTAGAAGAAGATTTTTAAGGCAGTTAATAGGGCAGTAATTAGTCTGGTATGTTTTGAGTATGAGGATAATTATTAAAACGAATGAATAATTCAGTAAGTTTTCTATTCTATTAATCATGTTTAATGATGCTTGAATAACGTAAATGATGGTGCAATATCAAATGGATATGTTAGGCTACCCTGTACTTATAGAAATCCATATGTGACATTTTTATACTGTACGTAAATCATTTAAAAATGATGCCATGTTTACGTGCTGAAATGTGGTGGCTATAGAGTTTTGCTGTATTTAGTAAAGTTTTTGGAACGTTATTGTAATGTTTAGAAGGTATACAGTGAACATCACTACCATGTCACACTACATATGTTATGCACATAATTGTCCCTGGCAGCACTGATACCCTTTCACACACACCTACAAGCGGATAAATAATCCTTTTCTTTGTTCCGTCTCATCTGCTGTGTACATAGCTGTACATCTGTTATCCTCCATCAGAAAGATTGACTTTCCACTGCAGCTCTGTTCACATAGACCATTCTTTTATCTTTTTCTTCCTCAGCTTCTTCTCCCTGTTCCTCAACTTCTATTTTTCCGTCTTCTCTTCCTTCCTTCTTCTTTGTCTCCCCCTCTCTTGTTTCTCCTTGTGCAGGTGACTTCTATTCCCTTCTCTCCAAACTCTTAGGAGAGAGGGAGGACATTGTCCATGTGCATAAGTATAACCCCAAGGAGGCCCAGGTGGATTTGGTGGCCGAAATCGATAGCATAATGCAAAAGAAAGACCTGGGTTGGCGCAAACCCAGGCTAGGCTATGCACACAGAGACGGTGCGGTTCTGGTGAGGGACAGAGTGCACAAGTTTCATCAGTTAGAGTCTACTGTAAAGCCTCCAGGGACCATGACTGCACCTGCCAGGCTGCCAGGCTCAGGGGTGGCTATGGCCAAAAAACAAGGTGGGTCTTGGTGTCGGTTCACAAGTAATGAAACTGATACAGGGAATGGTGTGGCCTCTCGTGTTAAATGCTTTTCTTTTGCCTTTCCATCCCATTGCTGTCATTTCTCTTTGGTTTCCAGGACGTTTAGCTCACCCTGTAGGATTGCACCACTGTGTGTGTGTGTGGGGGGGGGTATTAACTGAGGACAAAAGACTTGGCAAATATTCTTTTGCACTGCTGGATCATCATTATGTTTCAGACATTGATCTTAGTGGGAAAATGTTACAATCAGGAAGAAAACTGGGCCATAGATGGTTCTTTTTTTGTTATTTGGTAAGTGAGAGGAGCAGAAATGACAAAACTATATGGCAAATATTCTATTCAGCTTTTTAAAGTTACCTGTATAAGCATTCTTGAAGCAACAAGTTTTTCTTTCCTCGTTTGCACTCTGTAGTTAGTGTTGATGCATGAATCTTCAGGTCTGATGTCACTGTCTATTTAATCGCTGTCAGACTGACATCAATCAGCGCTCAAGATCGAATTACAAATCTAGGAAATACGAGATGGTGGTGGGTGAAGGAAACATTCAGGCAATTTTCCTGGTAATAGATTCGATGAGAAGCTATAGTTCTTTATTTGTAATCTGATCTGTTCTCGCAGTTCTTGTCATGCTAGAGCAGTGGTTCTCAACTTACAGTTAACTTACAGTTAACCCTCCTAACCCACCTTATGAGAGAGAGAGAGAGAGAGAGAGAGAGAGAGAGAGAGAGAGAGAGAGACAACGCAAATAAATTAATGCAAATGGAAGGCGTAATTAGGAGGAAGGAGTCATCAGCGAGATTGATAGAACTGGAGTTAATGTGCCAAGTTATTGATGGGTTGACCAGGAAGACCCAAGTTCAAACCCCACCACCGCCAAGGACAAGTGGCACAAGTCTGCCACTGTTGGGTCCTTGAGCAAGACCCGTAACCTCCCCCCCCTCCCCCGAGAACCACTGTGATGGAGAATAAAATAATAAAGACGGCTTGTTTTCTTTTAGTGCCCTTGACTTTAGTGAGAAGCTGAAGAAGCTGGCAGTAATACAAATAACTCACTTGTAGCATGACAGGTTATAGATCCTGTTGGAAAGACTACACCAGTGCGGATGAATTCACTGCAAATGGTTTATAGCATAGGACCTCCGATTTGTTGCACTCATCTCATGGCCATGCATCATCAGAGATTATTCTAAAAATTTAGATATATACATATATATCATTTTCAATTTATGACTCTAGTACATTGAAAAGTATCTTTAGTACGGACCCGAGGAGGGTAAATCATATTTATTTATAGGGTTATGAATTTTTTATTTTTTTGCCAAGCAAACAGCCTCATCAGACACATCAGTGCATCTCCACTTCATATCCTTATGCGCACGAGACACAGTGTTTAATCATGAAGCTGGTTTGGAATAGGCATAGAATAGTTATTGTTTTTGGCTCTCAGTGATTTCACACTCCATTAGGATTTCAGGTTATTCAGAGTAATATGTGGCTATAAAGTAGCCTAAAAAAAAAAGAAAAGTGCCCCACAAGAAAATAGCATGTGATCAAATATATAAATATCGTCAAGCATTTCAAAGTAAAATGTTATTAAACATTTATTGTTTGTTTTACAGTTTATGGCCTTATTTGTCTGCAAGGAGAAAGTTCAGGATGAGATGTTTATTCTTAAATGTGTGATTGGTCCTGTCTAAACCGTGCTCGTAATGCTTAATAAACAATTCCTGAGCTATTTATTCTGTTTATCTACACAAAGTCTTAAGTTTTATATAGTCATACCATGTACTATCAGTTTCTTCTGATAGGTTTTCATTTGATGCTACATTAATGTAATAGCCTTTCTTCTCGTAATTCCTAACTGTAAGTACATTTGTCCGGTTTCTATAACAATTGTTGGATTCTAGCTAAAAAACAAAACAAAAAACGAACTATTCATGGATTTAAAAGGAATCATAGAGATTTAGGACTTGGTCCCAAGCCCGGATAAATGGGAGGGTTGCGTTAGGAAGGGCATCCAGCGTAAAACCCCACCAAGTGGAATGTGCGGATCACGGATCCGCTGTGGCGACCCCTAACGGGAGCAGCCGAAAGACAGTCAGTCATAGAGATTTAGGACTTATAACTGATCTCCTATCCAGTTTAGTAGAACTTCATCTTGCTCAGGGTGTTGAGAAGTAAACCCATGATCTTCCCATCAGCAGTCCCAACACCTTTAACATTGAACCATTTCCTCTGCTATGTAGAAACTGACCCACCCCCCCCCCCCCCCCCCCCCCCCCAAGTGCACCTTTTTTGACATGGAAAAGGTTTAAAAATACTAAAAAGTTATTTTATAAAAAGTAATACACTTGTTAACCCTTGATGTATAGAAGACGATTAAGTAGTTAAATAATGAAATAATTGGTTAGTTTGAACTCTTGGCAGTGCGAGAAGGCGAGAAATAAAATGTAATTAGCAGCAAATCCCACCGTATACCTCTGTGTGAATATGGCAAAGCCTCATAAAAGCCTTTACACCTTCATTTGACGCTTCTACCACATGCTTCTCCATTGCTCTCCCAGGCATGTGCCAGCTCAATGACTGCCTGCCATCCAGCAAACGTTTCCCCGGATGAAAACGATACATGAGTCGCCCTGATTTTTATACACACTGGATCAGACCCAAGTTAGCAGATTGTCGGATTTTATTACAGTGTTAAATGAAGCAAACAGCACAGCTCGGTGTTCAGATCAGGCAGTCAGCAGGTTTCTCCTCTGTTACATTACACCATTGTGATTACTCCGCCATATGCCGTCGCCTCATTTGTTCATCATGATGGCTTATATTTAAAGATTTAAAGAAGTGTGTGTGTGTGTGTGTGTGTGTGTGTGTGTGTGTGTGTGTGTGTGTGTGTGTGTGTGTGTGTGTGTG
>JAOTRA010000006.1:1300189-1317146 GCA_026260255.1 Pseudolaguvia tuberculata | reverse complement strand
GTGTGTGTGTGTGTGTGTGTGTGTGTGTGTGTGTGTGTGTGTGTGTGTGTGTGTGTGTGTGTGTGTGTGTGTTCCTTCGATGGAGCTAAAAATACAAAATAAATCATAGCCATATTCCAGCTGTTTTATGCAGCTTACATCTACAAATTCTGTTGTATCTAAAGGGTCTTTTGGCTCTGGAGGGGGAGCTGACTCCTATCCTAGTGCAAATGGTAAAAAGTGCCAACATGAATGGACTGCTAGACAGCGATAGTGACTCATTGAGCAGCTGTCAACAGCGAGTTAAAGCTCGACTCCACGAAATCCTACAAAAGGACAGAGACTTCACCCCTGAGGACTATGAAAAGGTTGGAGACTTTTATTTATATAGCAAGCTTTAGTCTGTCCAAGGTCCAAGCACAAAATGTTCTTTTGAGAGTAATGTACAGGGTTTTTTTTTTTTTAAAGGATGATTAGTTTTGCCCTGAAGACTTTCTTAGCTGAAAGGTCTTTTTATATTTGGAAAAGCTGCAGCCTTGAAAAAATTAGTTTAGTGGACTATTTCTTTTACTTTCCAGACAAACATCTCTCTTTGAATGCCAAAGGTCACCCTGTTTTGTCTTTTTGTCTTTGTAATTTTTTTGTTGATAGTTGGCTCCCACGACGAGTACATCACTAGTGAAATCCATGCAGATGCTTAAGAATCCAGTAAAGACGTGCGACAAAGTTTATTCACTTATCCAAAGCTTAACCCTGCAGATCAGACAGAGGATGGAAGACCCTAAGTCAGCAGGTATAAGCCAGAACAATAAAGGGGGGAAAAATCACTTCTCATCCTGCCAGAAATTAAGCTTTCGTTCTTTCTCTTTTAGACATACAGTTATACCACAGCGAGACTCTGGAGCTGATGCTTCGTCGCTGGTCCAAACTGGAGAAGGACTTCAAGATGAAAAATGGACGCTACAACATCAGCAAAATCCCGGACATCTATGACTGCATCAAATACGATGTTCAGCACAACAGCTCACTTAAGCTGGATCACACCATGGAGATCTACAGACTTTCCAAAGCTCTTGCTGATATAGTCATTCCACAGGTAAGGTGACCATGTAGCTCCATCTTCCCTAACACAGTAAGTGCTACACACACCTTAAAATCAATCAATCACTAAAATGCCTTTTTGAGCACACTAGGTTTTCCTGTATGCACACTATACTTGCATTTAAAATGAATAAATGACTAACAGAGCACTGCTTAGGTTGTTCAGCTATCAAAGCTGATTGATGAATATCAATTCGCAAGTTAAGCCCAAAATTGTATCTATAAAATAGTATTAAAAAACAATTACTGTCATTAAAAATGTTTTATATATATATATATATATATGCTTATATTTACTTTTAGTTCCTAATTATGGTCACAGTGAAAAACAATACATTAGTCTGGATCGAAGGGCAGTTTTCCGTTAGTTTATACTTAATCCAGAGATATTAATGCTAGAATAAAACTATACTTGAAATGTATTTCCTGTCAGGAATATGGTATTTCTCAAGCTGAGAAACTGGACATTGCCAAAGGCTATTGCACACCGCTGATTCGCAAAATCCGCTCCGACCTCCAAAGAACACAAGATGATGACACGGTCAACAAACTACATCCATTGTAAGCTACAGTCTTAGTAAACTTATTTTAAATGTTTATTTATGGCTTTGATTCAAGCATCCACAAGAGACTGTTTAAAAGATCTGTATAATGTTACGTATATGTAACTTTATGATTGCAGATATTCCAGAGGAGTCATGTCCCCCGAGCGTCATGTCCGCACCAGGCTGTATTTTACCAGCGAGAGTCATGTACACTCTCTCCTCTCTATCCTACGTTATGGCGCTCTCTGTGATGTAAGTCCACATCAGAAAATACTATCTGTCTGAATGTTATTTTCTCTATACTGCTCTAATTATTACAGCTCTTGAAGGTGCCAATAAAAGAATGTGTATTTAATTTGTCATGCTCTTTTTATTTTTGCTACCTGCTGCTTGTGACGCATGTTTTTGCAGGAGACCAAAGATGAGCAGTGGAAGAGGGCCATGGACTACCTGAAAGTGGTCAGTGAGCTGAACTACATGACTCAGATTGTCATCATGCTGTATGAGGATCCTAATAAGGTTACATAGCAGTACAGTTTTACACATAAGCTCGATACAGAAAAAAGCTCACGCTTTTGGGGATTTTACATACCACATGCTGTGCAAATTTAGGATCCATCTTCAGAGGAGCGTTTTCATGTGGAGCTGCATTTCAGTCCCGGAGCAAAAGGCTGTGAAGAGGACAAAAACCTACCATCAGGATTTGGCTACAGACCAGCATCTAGAGAGGTTAGAGATGATGCTGTGACTGATTTTAAACATTTCAGCTTAACCTTTCATTTAATATACAGTATATATAATATAGATATAAATATAACAAATACCAAACACCTTATTTTCTACCATTATTGCTTCCAAGGCAATGGCAGTGTAAATCAGTTTTAAAAGTTGTTTTAATATGTATCAGTACCTTAGGACTAAGAAAAAGTTCTTTAAATAATTTTTCCAGTATAAAAGTATCCTGAGTTATATATTATGGCTTTAAGTCTGAAGCCAGTCTTAAAGATGTCAGGTAACATGATCACTAAATATTTTAACCATCCTTTGGTGTCAGAGTGAAGGTCCAAAAAAGAAGTTACAGAATGACAGCGACGAGGAGACCAATAATTTAAAGCGTGACGAGCCAGATCGAACCCTTGTCATGTTCCGACCCATGGTATCCGACCCCATCTACATTCACAGAAAGTCCCCTCTTCCACGCTCCAAAAAGATCGGCTCTGTAGAAGTAAGTGTTGTTTGGCTTATTTTGTTCTTTTGTTTCCGCCCTTTTTCCAACAGTATTATGTTGTTATATATTAAATTGTTAGATGTTTTGATTAAATAATTTGTCTGAAAAATGTTTTTATGTAGATTTCTATCATTTATTTTTTTCAACATTTTAGTTTTTCTTGTTTTTAACGTTATAATTTTTTTTCTAAATGCGGCAGATTTTTTAAAGATTTAGTAATGTTGTGATTAAATAACTACGGTTTAAAGTGTATTTATTAAACTCTGCACTGTGTACATGTCATATACGTACCAGTTTCATTGTTAAGGTATTAGAGCCAGACTGTAAGCAGGCATTTGATATTCTTTAAACAGCTTTCTGTCCTTTGTCTTTCTATCTGTTTAGCATAGATACAATTTTTCCTTATTATTAAACATTATTTTAATAGTTTGTTCATTTAAAAGCACATTTAAGCTAATAATCATCTCATACCCTGTATTCACACTTTTCATATTTCATATTTTATAAGTGAATGCTGTCAGTTTGTACAAGTGAACGAAACAAGTGGTCTCGGACCCCTACTAAAGGAAACCCAAAAGCAAACATTTGTGGTTCAATAACATACTTTGAGATCTATTTTTGTGTTTCTGCTGTAGCAACATAACACATATTTCGTTATGGTCTCAGGAGAATGTTAACTTCAACACATAAAAACACAAGTGTTTCTTTTCTTTGCTCAGAAAGTAAAGGAAAACGATCTGTAATAGAACTTGTGATCTACAGTGCCATGATAAAATCATCTATGACAAATCGATTGAAGTGGAGGAAATAAAGGATTGCCTCTTCTCCAAAGATTTGGGGTCTGAAAAAGGACAGGGATTTCTGTCGAGTCCACTATATATTTTGAACACCAATAAGACATTTGTAGGTTAAAAAAAAACCAACCCAAACAAACATATAAACACTATAATAAACTAAAATGCCCCATCATGCAAAGTGTGTTTTGTTTGCAAAGTGGTAGCCGTCAAATAGAATGGTCACTGTGATTAATGCTGAATTAAATTTTTCAAAAAGTTGAAATGCTAAATAATTCTTGTAGGCGATGAGGTTTTATTTTATCCCGAAGGGATACACAAATAGGCCTGATAATGAGCCTATGTACCTGTAAAAACATGTCCATTCCAAAAGCCAATTTTCAGTATACAAGGTCTCCGGCGGCAGCATCAGAACATCAGACTCAGTGCTGTGGAAATATTAAAAAAGTTGACAAATCCCATCAGTTGAAGGATCCATGTTGCAGAACAGGTTGTTTATTCAACAACAGATCATGCAAAATTAGTAAACAGAAAAGCTGGTACATGAAAAGCCTATAACCCTTTCAAACGAGACCAAAATGCAAAACCCAGAAAGATATAGTCGAATAAACATTGAGCAGGAAAGCTAGCAATATTTCGCAAGGTTACATTTCATAGAAACATTGTACTAGGGAAAAGAATTATTCGCACCCATGGCTCATCCCTAATAGTCCTATTTTGTAGACTGTTAAGCTGTGTTTCTGATTATGATAAAACTCTGTATCTAATAGGATTAATACTGAATAGAACTAGTTTAGACTTAGTCAGCTATTGATTAGCAAATGTGCTGTTTTATAGTTACCAGGTTTTTTTTTTTCTGCCCAGTTACATTTTTATACCTTTTATTGATATTTTTTGTCTTTTTTTTAGTCCCCATTGCAGACAGACTTTATCAAGACCTCTACTGGCAAAGTATGCGGGCAACGCATTTCCTGTTTTGTTTGTTCGATTGCTTTTTGTTTTACCTCATAGAACAAAGGGCGGATGTTGTGAATGTTGATTGGACTCGTAGCTAGACTGTTGTTAACGTTGCATGACTGTGCTGTTTCTGCCCCCTCTCTCACTTTCAGGAAGAAAGCCCCCTGAGTGTGTCTAGCCCTGAGTCTATTGGTACCTGGATACATTACACCTGTGGTGTTGGTACTGGGCGTCGAAGACGCAGATCAGGGGACCAAATAACTTCCTCCCCTGTCTCCCCCAAATCACTGGCTTTCACATCCAGTATTTTTGGCTCATGGCAACAGGTTTTTACAAATTTAATTCATTTTTCACAATCGCTAACTCCTTGTTCATGCGTGCCAGAGAAACCTGACGACAGTCAAAAAGGACACCTAATCAGCAGATCAATCAAAAGAGTGTACTTTTTTTATTGATTGATTTTTTTTGGTTCTGCAAGAGAAACTTCTAAATAACCAACTCTAAGACACACCCAGTTTCTGGAATGTTTCTAGTATCAACTAACTTTGGAGGATTTGAAGTCAGAGTTGCATGCAATTTTGTAACTTTTGTCAATTTTGTAACACCCTGTGGAGAAAACCTGGCCTGTTTAGTTGACTGCAGGTTTCATCTATTTTACTTCCTCGGTCTCATATTTATGTTAATGTTCACATGCATTTAGATTCTTTTATGTCTTTTATTTTGTAAATTGATTACTTGTTGCTTTTGCTGTAACCTGTTTCTCATTATCATTCTTTCTTAACAGTGCTATAAAGGGCAATCCTAGACTGCCATCTTGTCTGCAACTTTCCAGTCTTTTTTTCTGCATTTGGCTTCTGCCCTTCTGCTTATTTCTAGAACAGTTACATGAAGATGCTGTTTGCTGAGGCACTGTGAAAGAAAAAGGCAAATTGAGTTTTCTGATTGTCCACCACAGAGCCATAGCTATTATCTTAGTAGCTCTTTTCATTCATCTGCTGACTCTCATTAGTTGTCCTTTGCAACCTGCTCCATTTCAGTGTCCAAGAATTCTCTCCTCTTTCCTTTGGGTTGCAGTAAGATTTGTTTTGTTTTTGGTTTTTTTTACTTTTGGTTTAATGTTTTGCCCCACCAATTTCCCAGCTCTTTCCTTTTGCATATGCGTATTTCTTATTGGTAACTGGCTTCCACCAGGAGATATGTAAGCAGGATCTTCTTACTTCTAAATATTGTCTAAAAAAACAAGTATATGACTGAAGAAGTAAATAAGGAAGTGTGGAGTCCTTTTAGCATCCTTTCTCATTGTGTACCCTTGGTTTTTCCATTCTCCCCCATTCTATATAGTTTTGGGTAAGTAATAAAAAATAAAATAAAAAAGCTGTGTATCGGTAAGAACCTCATTTTATATATATATATATATATATATAATGAGGTATATGTGTTAATAGACCTTATGATCATCTTATTCACAATCCATAAATCGGTTCATGGGTTCTCTTGTATAAAGAATTGCATGTGATAGTGTCACAATTAATAGAAATAAATTATAGTAGAAGCTGGAATTTATGACAGCTGTGTAATAAGCAATAATAGTGTTACTAGTAAAGATTTGGTACAAATATAAACTAAAATATAGTTTTCATACCATTAACAATCGTACTTTAATCTGATTTCAAGACCTTTTTTTTTTTTTTTTTTACAATTAGTTACACAGATAAAGTTTAGCTGCTTAGTGGTTTTCGGTTGAAGGAGCAGGTAAGCCATGGCAGGTGGAAGTGCAGCTTGATTAGCCCTTTATTGTACCTTGTTTGTACCATCCAGTCCCATGGATCCTGTTCTCGCATATCTCCTCTTTTCCTAGTCCAATCAAAAAAAGATCCAGCCATTTCAAGTTTTTTGGTTTTGCACGAAATACGAAATGTCAACAACAACAACATAAAAGCTCCTCTTTCCTTTTTTTTAAACCACAGGTGCAAGTGCCTATTTGGTTCGAGTTGTGCTGTGTTGATTTGTGGAATCTCTGCAAACTGTTGCCATGTCTGTCCCCATTTCCCTATGCATCTCTTATCTCACCTTTTGTCTTGTGCTTTATCCTGTATCTAAATGTCCTGACTGTCTGGCACGGAATTGATTTAATGGCCAATGGGATGTTGCACGATTTATTTACTATCCATGTTCTCTTTCCGTTGTCCTTGTGGCCTGTACTAACATTTGTAATGTGGCTTATTAACATCTTTTTTTAAACCGGAAAACCTCTGGTTTCCTCACATACCGACCGAAGGGTTTCAGGATGTCTAGAGTCTGTTGTCTCCTTTCCATTTGTAAGGGTGATTCAATGGTTAATATTTGTTTTTGTGGGGTTCTTTCAGGTTCTTTCAGAGAACAACAGTCACGCAAGACCGGCCAGGCTACACCCGGATCAGAAGCTCACCACCGGAATAGGTAATCATCTTATTTACTTTAGAGAAACCTCATGACCATTAGTCCTTGAAGTAGTTAGTAAGTAGTAAGCGTTATTAAATGGTCTGACGCCTTAAATGTGCTTTGCTATCAAAGTAATTCATTGTTATTTCTTTCTTCTGGCTTAATGTTGTGTGTAGTGTGTGAACGTCATGTTGTTGTTGTTGTTCATGTCATGTTGTTGTTGTTCATGTCATGTTGTTGTTGTTGTTGTTGTTCATGTCATGTTTCCTCAAGAAATAATAAGTAAAGCCATGAAGTAATGTTGTGCCTTTTCCATTTCAATCTTTTGCTTTTTTTTTTGTCATGGCTTTTTGCCTTTTTTAGTACCTTTAGAGTGCCTCTTTAGTGCAGGCTGTTTTCTGCTGATTCCTTGGCACCCAATGATTAATTACTAAAGGTGTGACGTGGATTTTAACTCAATCCTCCCAATTGGCATAATCCTTATCTAAACATCTTTCTAGAAGATTTTTGCCACATAGCCACCTAAAACAGTGCTGACTCGGGTTTCTCTCATACATGCTGGTAATGTCCTTTGTGTACATTTACATTTACGCTGAGGTAGCAGTGAAATTGATGTTTTGGTAGAAGACATGCCAACTCTTCATCTTTGCCCTCTTCACCTCAGTTTCAGGCAATGGGAGCAGGAGATTACCTCTGTACATTACTTATGTAATATTTAGCAATGAAGGCAAATGTATTATTTTTCACAGTTAAAAGAAAATGAGATAAGTAGTGTTTTATGTTGACGGTAAAAAATAGGATTCATATATACGTACCATAATTTAGGTATACATTTGGACTTTTAGTCTGAACCTTTTTACTTGCCCCCCCCCCAGACCCACAATCAAAATACACAAAGTTTGTCATTTAATCAGACCCTATTTGTTATTAATGACGTTTAATACATTATTAGAAAAAAATTACAGAATACAGATTAGCATCACCTATTGAAATATCACACAAATCCTTAGTTTGTGAGCGATTTAGTGAGCACCATGTGCTTGTTTAGTTTATATATGTTAATAAAGGTAGAGTAAGGACATACTGAATATAATCCATGTTAAATTAGCTGCATATTGTATTTAGCTGTGCTAATATTTTCCACATAGACCCGCTTATCATAGGTGTTTCATTAGTGTTCAATCAGCCTTAGCCACCCTTAGCCACCACCCCTGACGTTCTCTAAACACCCACTGATAACACTCCTGTTCAGAATCATTGCTTTATAAGGATGTAAACAAATTTCAGCTTGTTGGCTATTTATTAAAAAAAATGGCATAATTGATTTCTAATTGATTTTTATTAAGCCAGAATGAAGTGAATTCTAAAAAGACTGTTAGATTAAAATTTTGGGGCTTTGGTTTTAGTCAGAAATGTGTGTGTTACTCTCGCCAAGGTTTACTCAAGCTGATGTATTCATTCATTCATTCAGTCATTCATTCATTCATTCATTCAGTCATTCCGGTCCTCAATTCCTAGCAGTATTTAAGGACATTATATAATAGAGTATTTTCTGGTTTTGTTATTACTAAGTTTTATGATTAAGCCAAAATTGTTTGGCTTCCCCTTTATGAATCTGTTTATAAGCAGGACAAACGACATTACTGTCATTATGGGATGTTTCTTTATTTATTGAGACCACACCAGTCTTTCTGTGGCAAGAATCTCGTAGACGTGCATGCTGCATGTGTTGCGAGGTGTGGTTCCTGGAACACACGACTGCTGTATGTATCTTCTCTAACTCCCATCAGGGTCTCATTGTGCTGGCCTGTTTAGCACCATGGTGCTGGGAGGCTCCTCCAGCGCCCCTAACCTACAAGATTATGCTCGCACACACCGTAAAAAGCTGACCTCTTCTGCCTTCTTAGATGGTATGTGCATACATGCGCACACATCTTTTGTTTTTTTTTAAGGTGAATCCCTCATTTCTTCTTTTAAGGAATCCTGAAACCTCCCTTTTCTTGGCACATTGTGTTTAGTGCGTTGTTTTTTGTGACGTTGTGATTTTTTTTTTCTTATATATTTTTGCTTATATTTTAGTTGCCATTAATTTTTCTATAGTTTTCTTTCTATTGGATACATTGGTTGCTCTAAGTTGTTTGAAACTTTTTACATTTATCTGTTATTACAGTTTTATTAGTTTTATTAAGCCATTAGTTTTAATTGATATTACGTCACTATAACGTCACTATAATGTACAACAGTTTAAACCGAATATTATCTGGATCTGCACTGAAATAAAAAAAAAAAGATGTAGTAATTTAGCTTTAGAAAATTTTACAATGGTATTTACCTTTTATATATTCAAAATGTGAAGCCAGAATGAAAACCGCTGTTGTCCTAATGTTGATTGTGAGATCATTAATTATTAGAACAGAGTATAAGTAGAGTAAAAGGAATACAATATTGTGCTGCATTGAGGTGTAATTAAGGATCCATTCACACATTCATTGTTCCAATGTAGACAAGCACATGCAAATAGAGAGCCATTAGGTCACAGCAAGGATGCACTGCAACATGCTCATTTTTTTAAAGATGTTTCTGTTTTGAACCGCACCGTGCACCATGACTCATTTAACAATGCAAGTGCTAGGTCACACCACCCTATTTTGTACCTGGGCCTTCAGTGGGGACTTACATGACTGATACCTTTCAATCACCTTTTCAACACTATCAGCCTTTAATACCACCACTATCACGTCATGATAATAGAAACCATCAATACTGTACAAAAATACACACATCATTTGGAGCCATTCAGAATCAATGTTTATCTTAGAACATCACAAAAACAGTCAGTGAGTAAGGAAATAAGGAAATATTACTTCTTGATGTCTTTGTACTGATTTTATAGTTTTGCTTTTATCGCTCAGTTTCCTCTTCGTCCCATGGCATTATGCACCTTACATAATGTGATGCATGTCACCATACATCTGTCACTTTATATTATCGCAATAGAATAAACATCACAGTACAGTACATTTCATTACCTGAAATAAATAGATGTTAAACATTCATTCAGTCATTCATTTTCTAACCTGCTTCTTCCCTAATTCGCGCTTACAGGGGGTCTGGTGGAGCCTATCCCAGCTCACATAGAGCGTGAGGCAAGGGTACAGCGTAGACGGGTCGTCAGTCCCAAACACAGGGCCACAAATAGACAAACAACCATTCACACACACATTCACTCATATGGGCAATTTACAATCACCAATCGATCGAATGTACATGTTTTTGAATTGTGGGAGGAAACCGAAGAACTTTGAGTCAACGCACGCTCTACGTGCTTGTAGAGAACATGCAAACTGCGCACAGAAAGACCCCTGGCCTGGGAATCGAACCCTGGACTTTCTTGCTGTGAGGCGGCCGTGCTAACCACCACGCCACCGCGTCGCCTTTAGATGTTAAACAAATGGTTCAAAATACAACAAACAAAACAGCCGGTGACTCACTTGTTTTTTATGCTTAGTTCTGAGACAGTGGCCGCATATATCTGCGACAACAACAAGAACGGAGGGAGCAATTTGGCCGTGGTTGAAATATTTATTGATACTATAGGACCAAGATATTAGCTGAAAAAATAGTTTAATCAATATTTTATACAGTCCTATAGCAGATTAGTATAATTGGTCTCAGCGTCTTTCACAATGCCTTGATCACGACTATTTAGGAAAAACATGCGACCATGTGTAATTTTAAAGAAACAACAAAACATGGCCAGTATGTCCACAAATACACTTCCTTGTTTTTTATTCTGAAGATTCCAGAAATAATGTCACAGTGCAATTTTCACTTAATCTTACAATTTAATTGCAAAAAAAACCAGTACAACATAACAGTACAACATTCATTGTCATTTTTGATTATATCTGCGGTAAAAAAGGAATTTTTTTTTTTGTCTATATATATATATATTAGAAAGAATATACTAGAAAAGAAATGTTTTCAAGGGTTATACTGCATAGCAAAGGATAGAATTGGTATTGGATCAGAGAAGCATGTGTATTTTATGTATCGCTTGGTTTAAGACCGTTAACACTATTTGTGTAAAGGTCGGTCCTTTTGCCTTTGGGGTTGTGACATCAGTTAAATTGCTATTCTTGGAATAGCAGGTTATTCTTTTTTAAATGCTCCACATATCTCCTCGTAGCATCCTGCTTGAATTTTGCAAAGCAGATAACCAAATTGATTTGGAAAGATTTTTTTTCTCACAGCAATCTGCCTGCCTGAATCGCTAAACACATCTAACTCACTAAACCGTGCACTCCTGTTATTTCCTTTCTTTCCTCTCCTGCATGCCCACTAACTTGTTTCATCCTTTTTCTATGAGCTGTTGTACATTTCAGGTGTACATTCCTGTGTTTTTCTTTCTTAGAGGCCACACGTGGTTCTGCTGTTAAAAGATTTTCTATTTCATTTGCGAGACACCCGACCAATGGTACGTTTGCTTTTGTTAATTCCCAGTACTTTTTTTGCCACCTCCCATCATCCCTATTATTTTGTTCTGGATATAGGCTTCCTTCAGTTCCTTGACTTACTCCAGAGCAGCGCACATAGGAATGCAGCCCTTAGTGTGGCTAAAATGCTTGTGCAGCACTACAGAGATCATGTGCTTCTCTAGACTCTCTCACTCAGTTCTACAAAAGGTGAAACAGCCTGGGGAAAACCTGTCAGGTGTTTGACGCTGTGACTAAACTCTGTAAACACGCCAAAACGAAACAGATTGGCCAAATCTGATTAAAAATTCGTTTGGATTATCAAATTTTTATTATCTGATGTTTATGAGATGTAAGCACTTGTTTACAGAATTTTGCATTAATGTACAAATCACGTAACGACAGCATGGCTGTTTCAAACATCTAGTCGGATTGTAAGGGTCATGTATTTCAACCTGATCATTTGTTTCATGTTACAGCACTCATATAAACACTGTAAATGTAGCTACGGATATACTGTACAATTAGAAACCCGGGAAATTATCTTAATGATGGTTTATCCTACTGTGTAAAAATTCTAACTAATACAAATGTTACATTTAATAATCAAGAGTTCGGATTATTACATGAGAGTGCAAAGCCACACAATATGAAAGAGGGAAATGATAGCATGTTCAAAATGACCTAAAACCATTAAAAACAATTGATGGAAAATAAACCCAGAATTTGTGAATAAGCGGGTAAGAAGATGAATGAATCAGATCTTATTTCAGCTTTTCTGATACAGTGAAGTGTGTTTAAATACTACATGTGGCTTTGCCAGAGGTTATATTGGTGAGGATGGAGGTGGCGGGTAGGAGGAAAAGAGGAAGACCAAGGAAAAGGTTTATGGATGTGGTGAGGGAAGACATGCAGGTAGTTGGGGTGAAAGAGGCAGATGTAGAGTACAGGGTAGCGTGGAGAAGAGCAATCGGCTTTGGCGCCCCCTAAGGGGAGCAGCCGAAAGGAGAAGTAGCAGCTTTGCCATCATAGTGTTTTTTTAATGATTATCATTGGGGGTTTTTTTGGTTAGGGTTTAAATGTGGCATTTAAGAATTCAATTCAATTCAGTTTTATTTGTATAGCGCTTTTTACAACAGTCATTGCCTCAAAGCAGCTTTACAGAATGAATGGTAATCCTGATAGTTTGTTCCTGCTGAGCAAGCCGGGGGCAACGGCGGCAAGGAAAAACTCCCTATAGTGGGATTAGGAAGAAACCTTAAGATGACCCAAACTCAATAGGGAACCCATCCTCATTTGGGTTGAACAGAAATTAGTGTGTGCGCGTGTCTGTGTGTGTGTGTGTGTATATATATATATATATATATAAACAGTTCTGTGTGGCTGGAAATGGGGTGACATCTGAAGACATCGAGGGAATGTGACGAACAAACCGATATACAACGCTCCAGATCCAGCAGGCTGGAGGGGCACATAAAACTCGACAGAAGAAAGGGGGGGGGTGGTGTTATATACTGTTTAACTGGTATTAAGGTTGTTGTGTCTCTCTAACAAATAGATTACCAGCACCACTTTGGGCCTCTGAACAAGGTCCTTAACCCCCAATTGCTCAGCTGTTTAAAAGAGCTGAATGTTCGTCGTTCTGTATATGTCAAATGCTGCACATGTAACTGTAAAAGACGAAGCCTTTAGTTTATATAGGGTACAAGTGTTATTTTAGAAATTGGATTATTTTTGAAATATCACTTTTATGTCATGTTTGTGGGTTTTTTTTTTTTAATCTGCTTTTCTAATTGGGTTAGTGTTTCCCAGTATGTTCTGTGGTAAGTGTTCATTGTGTTAAATTGACTCTAATTTTTGGTTGGATTTCTCTTGTTGTCCTGTAGAAGTCGTAAGCCGTTTGCCGTTTACCGAATTCCCGACCCGTATGCTCATCTTTGTAGCAGTAGTTTAACATTTGCCTGCTGTAGCAACACATTTATTCTGTTTTATTACACCATCAAGTTCTGATAAATATTCCATCATGTACACCTCCGGTGAGTGCATTTAAAAAAAACGGACACACCCACACACGTGTTATACACTGATAACACTGACGTTGGCAGCAATATCAACTCTCCTCTATGAAACTTCCAAACAGTTTAATCCTACAAATGTGTCCAAAGGGGCTGGGATTGCTGGTGTGCCTCTTGAGATGTTACATAGTTTGCCATAAAGATCAGTCAGTTGACTTATACAGTAGGTCTACAGTAGGTCTTTTTATTGGTCTGCATATCTACTCTGATCAACATACTCGTCACTCACTGTCACACAATCCCACTTATCCCGACAAACACTCCCGACAAACACCTGTTTTCCCACAGACATAATTGAACAAGTCTTGTTTGGTCCCACAGAAAATTTGACCAGTCACACTGACTCCATGACCGACAACCTCTTTGCCAAATAATGTTGCCAATTAAACTTTAATCATTTTGCACATTTTGGGTGTTAGTCAGTATATTACAATACACTTCATTTGTTGCATTAATAAGTATTGTGATGTATTGTTGTAGTGGGAAAAAAAGCGTATTTTGTGAAATTACTACATGAATCCATGGTTGTTTTGTTACTCTTACTTTTGGTATTTAAAGTATTTGCATATGGACACATCAGGTTTGCTTAAAGGGTTGTAAATCCTAATACTTTGAACTATACATATACTATACTATGTGAGATTTAAGTGCCTATAAGGTAAGTATACCACTGTTCTCTCTCTGTAGCATCCTTCGGGCTGATGATGTTGTGATAGGTAAAGCTTGTACTCTGTGTCAGCCATCCGCTTCCATTCTGCCCACCTCGAACTGATGTTTGATGGTGTTGTTGCTGTCATTTTCTGAGAAACTGCCACTCTTTATTTGTGTGTGAATGAATGTCCCAAATCCTTATGCTCATGTATATTGTTGCTCTACCACCTGTCGTATAAATGCTAAAGAAGTGCCTGGTGTTTGTTTTTATTCAAGGCTTTGAATTGTATTCCATGGTTCCTTCGATCTGCCCGTTGGAGACCCTCCACAATTCATTGTCTCTTAAACAAGTTGATGACTTCCTGGCCTCGATTGCAACTTCACACGATTCCTTGCTGTCTCTTTGCTCACAAGGTAAAAGAAAAAAAAATTAAAACAATTTTTTTCTCATATGTTAACGTGTGTTGACTGTTTTTCTACTGTTTTTTTTTTTTAGCTCTTCAAGGAAAAAGGGTTCCTTTAAACACATACACTCCTGCAAGGGTTCTGCCATGCCCGTTTACACAGGCTGTAGGAAAGAAATCACCAGAACATGCTAAATTAGGCAAGTTTCTGTCTTTTTTTAATAGTTGTATGTAAGATAAACAAAAATTGTTATTGTAGGTATAACCAAATTCCCGGATATAAATACTTTTTTTAATATTATGAAGATCTCTTAGTTTTGGTTTGCCAGAGGTAAGGATATTTAGTTACTGTCACGCCTTTTGTAGGCAACAGCCAATCACATACACGTATCTTACACTTTTCTCATTCACTCATTCATCTTCTTACTCCTTATTCCCTAATTGAGGGTCACGGGGGTCTGCTGGAGAATATCCCAGCTCACATAGGGTGAGAGGCAGGGGTACACCCTGAACGGGCGTGCCAGTCCATCTCAGGGCAACACATAGACAATCAATCATTCACACACACATTCACTCCTATGGACAATTTACAATCACCAATCCACCTCATCTACATGTTTTTGGACTGTGGGAGGGAACCAAAGTACCCGGAGGAAACCCACACAAGCGCGGGGAAAATATGCGAACTCTGCAAGAAAGGACCGAGAATCGAACCCGGGACCTTCTTGTTGAGAGGTGGCTGTGCTAACCACTACACTTACACTTTTCGCCTATAGTTAATTCATTCGTTCATCTTCTTTCCCACTTATTCCCTAATTCAGGGTGCCGGGGTCTATCCCAGTGCACATAGGGTGAGAGGCAGGGGTTCAACCTGGAAAGTTCCTTATAGATGATTCAGCTACATAATAATGCAAATAATGCACAACTGTTATATGGTGCTCAGAGCCTTATGATCCTTTATTCGTATTAAAAAGTAAACATGGCCAACGACATACAGTAGCTTGTGTGTTTTGTCAGCTGTTAGCCACCCATAGCACTTATAGTTACAATCTTTGAAAAATCTTCAACATGCTCTGTTAGTGAATTTAGTTTAGTTGCAAGAATTTCTTTCAATTATTTCTGGGGGGGTTTCTGCAAAAGTGCACTTTAAAATACTATAATGTTTGGACAGGGTCACGTACAATGGAGGAAAGTGTAAATAAGTATGACTGTGCATTACACATTTTATAGTTCAATTAATTTTTCATGAAATAGATGATCTGGATGGGAAGAAACTGTTTAATTGCCTGGCCATACTGGTTCTTAGTACTCTCTATCGTCTATGCTAAGATTTTTTGATCATGATAGCTGGATTGTTAACTTGATAATATTTACTATGCACTATAACTATAGAATAACCTACACATGATATGTACTTTATTCTTCCCAGCCAGTGGAAGCTCTCCTTTTAGAGCAGTCCAGTGGAGCAGAGATGAGGCTTTTCAGCAATGTTCAAAGAGCAGCACACAATGTAAAGCCAACACTGCGCAACATACTGCTGTTAGCATCCTTGTCTCGTCTCCACCAACATCGTGTAAAGCGCACCCTCATCCAAGCTATCAGGAACCAACGCATAAAGACAATGCCTCCCCCCAGACTCAAACCTGGACAGGATGCTGTCGAGTGTCATCACAGTTCCCACATCCTCACACTAGTGTAACACAAGCATCATCCAATGACAGTCACATCCATATCACACCCAAACAAACAAGCACAGAGGAAGTGCAAAAGGAAGTAGACCAAAATCCCAAGCGCACTGCTGACCATGAGCAACACCAAGACAAAACCAGCCATATTCTTCACCACAGGTAATGCAAAC
Organism: Pseudolaguvia tuberculata; assembly: GCA_026260255.1. Classification (NCBI taxonomy): domain Eukaryota; kingdom Metazoa; phylum Chordata; class Actinopteri; order Siluriformes; family Sisoridae; genus Pseudolaguvia; species Pseudolaguvia tuberculata. The sequence goes on along the minus strand of JAOTRA010000006.1, from coordinate 1,300,658 downwards.
CTCATCAGTGACTGGGTCACAAAACCACAAAGCCAAGTTTCCATTAACATCGACCAATCCTCGGATCCTTCACTGTTATTGTGGAACCTTTATTAAGTTAAACAATTGTGTAGCGATGAACGGTAATTAAGCGATAGCATGAATCTAATAGATACACTAGTGCACACGACTGATGTATCTTTCATGTTTAAATCTAACAGCTCAATTTAATCATCACCTCTTTTAATTAATTCTGATTATTCTAGAAAACTGGCACTTTTTGGATATCAACATCCAAATGGGAGGTGGGAGGTGCGGTGGCGTAGTGGATAGCACAGTCGCCTCACAACAAGAAGGTCCCGAGTTCGAATCCTTGGGCCGGTATCTTTCTGTGCGGAGTTTTTCCGGGTGCTCAGTCCAAAAACATGTAGATGAGGTGGATTGGGGATTGTAAATTGTCCATAGGAGTGAATGTGTGTGTGAATGGTTG
>JAOTRA010000006.1:1226663-1243759 GCA_026260255.1 Pseudolaguvia tuberculata | reverse complement strand
CAATTTACAATCACCCATCCACCTCATCTACATGTTTTTGGACTGTGGGAGGAAACCGGAGCACCCAGAGGAAACCCGCGCAAGCGCGGGGAGAACATGCAAACTCCACACATGAAAGATCCCGGCCCAGGATTCAAACCCGGGACCTTCTTGTTGTGAGGCGATCGTGCTATCGACTATGCCACCGCGCCGCCCTACTAATATAATAATCCATTCAGTAATATCCTTGGAGAAATATTTTTATTGACAGTTTATCAACATGAAAAATGCTACCTATTGTTTGTTAAAAAGTGAACACAAAGGTAAAAAGGGTGAACCTCCATAGAAATGGCACAGTAAAAACAAAGTATTAAGGAGGCACTGACAATTTGGAACTACGGTTCCGTTAAAAAAAATGTACAATGCAGATTTTAATAAATCCCTTTAGTTGAACAAAAAAATCCCAAAAGAAAATGATGCCTCAGTGCTTACATACAGTTGTTGTAAACAAACAAACAAACAAACAAAGAACATACAATATTGTACAACCATTTTTTGAAGAAGACAGCATTAAACTCTCCACTGAATTTGGTAGCCCAACATTTGTTGCTTGTGTGGCACCAGAAGAAGAAGTCACTGGGAGGAAACACTCATTTACAACAGTAAGTGCACAAAACCACTAGAAGTCTGGATGAACTGCAGCTTTTTTTTTTTGGACACCATTTCACTGGAATGGTGCAGTAGCAGACACAGTGAAAAACAGGCGTTGTGCAAACAGGACAAGCCTCAGTTTGAGTAACATCCTTTAGAAACCAAATCAGGTTCAGTAGTGCTTTTGGTGGATTCGATAACAGAACCCTGACGTGTTGCTATCAACTTTTTTAGGGAGGCTACTTCAGCCGACAAGTCAGCAATGCCCCTTTTCAAGTACAAGTTCTCAGACTCGGAGATGGCATAGCAGCCATCCTTAAGGTCTACAACGAGTTTGTTAGTCAAAGGTCCAGGAGATACAGGGCAAAGTCTGTTTTTGTAGCCACTTGGTGGAGCCTCGGTTTGGTCTTTATGCCAGTATTCAGGTTGTTGAATCCAGTCTTGGACATTGTTTACCTGCAGGGAAAGAGGGCTGATTGATGACTGGGTGTATTCAGGTGTTGATCCCTGACCCATCTGGTAGAACGTTCGCGCAGACATGTCGATAGGGGAGGAGAGCTTCCCAGATGTGTCGTAGTCAGGATCGCTATTCTCTACTTTGATCTGGATGGCCCGGGCTTTGATGCGAAGCTTGTGGGGTAAAGCTGATGCATTGGTATCTGGCACTTTTACAACAGAGACTATTACACTTTTTTGGTCAGTAGCCGATGGAGCCGGACCTTTGGGAACCTGTTGTTCGTCTTCCCCGTCTGATGACTTGCTCACAGTCCCATCATCACCGTCAGAAGTTCTAGGCGAGTTACTTGATGACCGGGTAAGCTGCAGGAATGGATTTGGCTGGGGATAGCTTCCAGGAAAAGGACTATTTAGATAATTTCTGTAAAGTTCATACGGACTGGCACGTTCTCCGGAGTAGTTCTCCACTGGTTCTCGCTTAATTATTTCTGGTGTCCTGCATGTGTTCATAGTGCTTGAGTCAGATCCATCTGATGAGGTGCTGTGAGGTGAGTGCTTGATCACTGATATGCAGCTACTGCTCAGGCATGATGGCTCAGTCTCTTTGGGGTAGGAGCCTGTGGCACACTTAGAGGGCACAAATTCCTGGTACAAGGCGTTAGTAGACAATGTGATCTTCTGCACTTCCTGAGCATAGGTGGCAGCACTCAACAAGCCAAATTTCAACTTGAGGGACAGAAGCTCGGCTTTTAGCGAAGCATTCTCCTCACCCAACACCATGAGCTTGTTCTCTAGCACCATGTCATTGATCCGACGCTTCTCCCGTGAGCGCTTTGCCGCCTCGTTGTTTTTGCGTCTCCGCTCCCAGTACAATGTATCCTTCTTCTCGTCAGGGATAAATTCACGCTTCCTGCGACAAGTGTTGGATTTACCCTTGAAGGGCATTGGATTGATTGTGTCTCTGTCTGTGCCTTGCAAGGCCATGGCTAAGACCAGATCTTCACCCTCACTGTACGATGGCTCGCTCTTAATAGCCTGCATGTTACACCAGGGTGTGATCCAGATTGCATAAGCTCATTAGTTCTTACTTGTGTTGAGAGAAAAAAATGATCATCATATACAAAGTGCTACAGATACCATGGGTGCCAAATGATATGATTCCTGGGTAGACCTATTGAAGAGACACAAAGAAATTATCTGAAGGAGTTTAACATATAATAGACTAATAATGTGTTATACAAAACTGGTTTGACATTGATAAAAGACTGACATAAGATATTTCCAACTAGAATCTCTGCTTCTTATAACAAAAGCATGAGTCATGGTCATAATTCATTCTTAATATTCCTGACAACAAAATATTTCTATATGAAAATGAATAACCTTTCTAGAGCTTAATTAAAGGTAAGCGGTAATACTGGTATGAACAGATTTTAGTCTTTGTTATTGCAACTAAATCTCTATGAGATTTTAACAAAGTGCACATATAGAACACATGGAAATAATGAAATGAAATGAAAACTGTATTTCTACATTTAACGGTTCAGGATCAGCAATTGTTATGAATGAGTATTTGTAAGCTGGGTTCAGAGGCTAATACTGGTAGCAAGCTTGTAACAGCAGCACATTGTGCTCTCAGTCTTTGAATTCCTCAGTGTTTCTAGGGCGTGACATCATGAAGTTGGTGAGAGGCTTGCTCCTGCCCCTGGTTTGTTGAGATGCAGAAAATGTATCATCTACTTAAGTAACATTATTCAAACTCATGACCTATAACTACGGCATGGATAAAGATACGCGTTCGTCTTATTTTTAACTAAATGTCTAGATAATGAAATATTCATTCATTCATCTTCTAACTCGCTTATTCCCTAATTCGGGGTCATAGGGGTCTGCTGGAGTCTATCCCAGCTCTCATAGGACAAGAGGGGTACACCCTGGACAGGTCGCCAATCCATAGCACAATGAAATATTTCTCTTAGTAAATACAAAAAAATAAAGGATTTCATGTATATCATTTCTGAGAGGTAAGAGAAATGCCACCCCAATGTAAATAAATGGATGTAGGCATTCTAATGACAGGGGTATTTGACCTGTGGCTTTCTCAAAGTGATACATATTTCAAGTAAACATGTATACATGAATGAATCCCAGAATATAAATAGAAGCGGTGAGACAGAGGTGCCTTTTTTCTAAATGCAATCGTGAACAATTTTATTTAAAAAACAAAATAAAATAAAAAACAGCTGGTAAATCTGTTCCATTGGTTTTATCTTTTAATTGGTTTCTATTGTTTACTTTTTACCTGTTATTTTGCGGATCACTGGCTAATTAATAGATTATTAGATAATAGATTAATACTTTGTATAATTGAAAGGCAAACTTTTTTAAAATAACCTTAATAGAGTAGCTGAACTATTGCCAAAAGCCACATGATAAAATGAATGTTATGAAAAAGTATATATTAAAATGCAAGTTGATGAGTAAATCCTAAAGTAAAATAATCCAATAAATGAATAAGATAGATAGATAGATAGATAGATAGATAGATAGATAGATAGATAGACAGACGGACGGACGGACGGACGGACGGACAGACAGATAGATGTGTGTAGATAGATAGATAGATAGACAGACAGACAGACGGACGGACGGACAGACAGATACAGATAGACAGATAGATAGATAGATAGATAGACAGATAGACAGACAGACGGACGGACAGACAGACAGACAGATAGATATACGGACGGACGGACAGACAGACAGACAGACACATACATAGATAGATAGATAGATAGATAGATAGATAGATACATAGATAGATAGATAGATAGATAGATAGATAGATAGATAGATAGATAGATATGAATTGAGGAGATGTCTTGGTGTGTCCCGTTTCAAAATTACGCAACGGCGCAGCACAGAGCGCGTTTGATGGCTTTATATGACGTCTTTCCTGGGGGTCGGTTACGCAAAAGAGTAACATTGGAAATCGGCCCTATTTTTAAGACATTAAGCACCCAAAATCAACTTTTAGACGCATTCTAAATGTATATGATAATAAACTCAATCGTTTTAGACAATTAGGTAAGTTTTTTAACAGCAGTGACCTTCAGCGTGGCAAAACGAGCGCTTTGGCTAAAGGTTTCCGACCTGGGCGACGGTTCAATAAGAGCCATACCTGCAACGTGGTAGCGATCGGACTGATTTAGTGTATTTAAAAACGTCAAAAAACCCCACTTGCCCTTAAACAGAAAAACTATCTCACACGCTTAAGTTTTATTTAAGGTTCAGGTTTGTGCGCCTCCCGCTAGAGCGCAGAACAAAGGAATGCAAGCAGCCACTACCATCATCATCATCATCATCATCATCATCATGGTCACCATCATCACACGTGGCTGAACAGACCCAAGACAAAAACAAATGCCCGAAACATGCAACAGGAATATTATTCCAGTAGTCGAAAAGAATTAGATTAATCATCTATTTTGGACTGCAATGTATGTCAGTGCGGTTTACGTTTCAGGTAAGCGGTGAGTCACATCCCTTGTTTACCTTACGATCAGGGTCATTAATGACGTCCATCATTCAAATTACAGGAACGTAGAAATAATTATTATATCCAATCTTGCCCTGATGGTAAAACAAAGTAGCACATTAATGCTTTTTGACAGACCGCGGAGAAGGAAAAAAAAGCTTCATATTTCTAATAAACACGCCGGCCGAGTCAGAGTTTGGTAACAGACATTACGTGTACTTTAAATATTAGATATTCTGAAACACACCAGCTTGTTTGGCCAAATCAATCCAATTAGAAAGTGATTATTATTATTATTATTATTTTATTTATTCATTTTTTACAATACATGATCTTAATTCAGAACCAGGGATTCCTTTATCCATCATATTTTTTTTTAATCATCAATCGCCATATAAAGCCTTTATTACGCGTCACCTTTAAGAGTAATAACACACAAGTCACTTGAAATAGACAGGATATAAATAGTAGAATAGCCTATCATACTGTGTTATGACTGAATGGGAGTGTGTTTTCAAATCTTGTCGATTCTGATTATTTTAAACACACTTTTGTTGGATGTTATTTTTATTCGCATGTGTTCCAAAAGGAAATAATGGTAATGGTAATAAACCTACTATTGGAGCAGCACACCCCCCCCCTTCCCCCTATTCGGGTGTATTATGGGTCACTGGGCCATTCATACTGTCACATTTCCAACCTACACGGTTCAAATGCCTTTGAGAGGCAACAGATGAAATGTGTGGAGTAAATAAATAGTTCCAATACATCATCTGGAATATTAAACAAATCCCATGCACAGTTAAAGAATTCTAATAATCTACAGGAATAGTATGTATCAAGTACATCCTTTTATAGTCCTGAAAGTAGTGAAGAAGTAGATGATCTTAGATAAAAGTAAGAATAACAGTCACCATGTAACAGGCGAGCCCATACAAACCAAACTGCCCACATGACTCAGAATTAATTATGTTATTAGAAAGAAAAAAAACCCTACCTTTAAATAGCACGCGTCGTTTTATGTAGTTTATAGACCGATAATTGTTTCATGAATAATCAGTGTTTCATAAGCTAAATTTCCGTTAACGCTGAGGTCATGTTTCCCTGTTCCTCCTTTGCGTTTTCCACCTAAAGTGACTGCAGCCTCATGGATCTGTGTTAGTAGGTCACTAAAGAAATGTATTGGTAGGGTGTGGTGACGGACAATCCTCTTGTCCAATCAGAAAGCAGCATTTTCTGATTTGAACCAATGCTCTGTCTTTCTCGTAGATATATCGGGAATCTAATGCGAATGAATGAGCTGCACTTCGGGCTGTATGTAAAAATAAACCGAATTAGTTACAAATAGCGCTTATTTATAATAACAACAACAACAACAACAACAACACACATTTAGTGAAAAATAGATTGTTTTATGGTAAAAAAAAAGTTAACATGCAGTCATTCAACGCGGCAATTAGGTAAGCTGTAGGATTACGTCATAATCACATGGATTCTTTTGTAATAATGCAACTCAATTATACTCAAGTCGCTGTATACAAGTTTTTACCATCTTTTATTGTTTTTTCTTTTTAAACATCTAAATATATGTGGATATTTCTAGTTTTTTATTTCAATTTAATTTCAATTAAATTTCACCAAATAAATTGATAATAATATAGTAATAACTAAACAAGTGATTATTAAACATTAGTGTAATATTCTTTATTTACTTTAATGGTTGTTGTTGTTTTTTATTTGGTTGAAGTGTGCCAATAATATGTAATAAAGGTGAAATAAAGGTGTTTTTTTTTTAAGAAAACAGTTGACGGGTAAATATAGTGATTTTGTTTTTTACCGGTACATAACAGTAACTAGTCACCAAGTTTTAACCATAGACGGATATAATGACCGACTGTTTTCTATTATTATTACGTTTTATATTGTTACATCAGTTCTTACATGACATGCAATAGCGTCCTCTGGTGTCGATGAAAGACAGCGCATTAGTCTTGTGCGACTGTTTAATACAGAAAATTGGCAATAATCTGTTATATGTATCTCATCGTTGATACAGTCTAAGACTCTAGGGATGTATTGCACAATTGCGTGTGTATAATATAACTGCGAGCAGGTCAATAGGTCACGCTATGCGCTCAGCACGCATGCGCAGTGAAGTACTTCACTACTACTACTACTACTACTGAAACTGTTATGTAATACAGACAAACTCCGAAATCGTATAATACTTAAATATTTACTAGATTTCGGTAAGTACATGCTTCCCAACCATTAAACGGCTATATTTTTTATAATATGTTAGGGCTAGTATGAAGGAAAATCGTTCGTATTACATCCGCCAATCTGACATATAACACCACAATAGCGAGAATTACACGTTGGATATTGTTTAAATCAAACGATTTTAAATCAGTGCGATTTAAATACAATAAATGTTTTCTTCTTTTTTTTAAGCTACTGTAAAAGGGTGAAAAGTGCCCCTTCCGTATATGACGTCATCTCTCCCGTTGCCTCATGGGATAGTTAAGTGCTTATCGTATGCATACTTTCAATTCGGGAACTTTTCTTTTAATGAACGAATAAATGAATAAATGCGCACACAAAACTGACATTTCATTTGCGTTCATTATTTGCATTCAATTTTCTAACTAGTGTGCAGTTATTTGGATTATTTATCTGTTAATATAGCAAAACATGCAGCAGTTTAAAAAAACAACAACTTTATTTGTAAATAAGTCCGTACATACAAAAAAAAAAAGGGGGGGGCACTTCTTTTGCTTTTCTCTACACAACATCATTACTACTGAGAAACCTGGCTAGCTGATAATGTCTGGTGCAGATAATGTACCGCATATGATCCACACAATTTATTCCTGGAGAAGTTTTGAAATCCCCTCTGTTAAAAGCGTGCGCTCTTTACCGTGTCGCTGTTTTTATTGATTTTGTAGCGCAGTTTGTGCGGCAAAAGTGGTGACGTCAGAACCCGTTCAGGCTCCTTTATTTCCATTTTATCGCATTTATTTTCGCTCTGATTTGGAATAGATCGTTGCTCCATATGAGACTCATTCATGCATGTACGGACAGTGTAGTTTGATGAGCTTCCCGCAGGATATGAATTACCAGGCAGTATTTTATTTGCAGAGTTTTTGGGAAAGTTCATTGCATGCCCGCGCTCTTGTTTTTTCTGGGTATTTTCGTAAGGGATGCTGCAGCTCGGAACGTTTCCGTTGCTAAGCGCTGTAAGTTCCAGGTATCTGCCCCTTTGGTGCTTGTTATCTACCCAAGGAAGTGATGCAGTGGGGGAACTTTGCGTCCTTGGAGGAGACACCGAGTCAGAACTAAAGTACTGACCGGGTAAAGCGTAAGGAGGTGCGTAAGTCATCCGAGTCCTTGCGTAAGAGTCCTGTGATGATTCCGGAACAGAGGAACAGTCCACCAAGGTGTCATACGACCTTTCTTTTCCAGCATCACCAGGATAATGAATGGCTGAAAGCGCTGCTTTAAGTTTCTCGTTTTCTCGGAAAAGATGAAGCGCTTGTTCTTCCAGAAGCCGCTCTTCCATACGCCGACGCTCCCGCGATCTTTTTGCCGCTTCATTATTGCGACTGCGCTTCATCCAGTAATTTGCATCTTTCAGCTCGTTTGGCGTAAACTCTCTTTTTCGACGTGTTCGGACGCTTGTTTTTACTGTTTCATCGGATTTAACACCGTTATCGTAGTTCATGTGGCACTCGAAAGTGTCCGCGTCCTGTGCAGAACAAGTGCTGGAGGACATCCCGGCAAAACCAAGCACATGGACCTGATGACCATCTGATGCACAGATGAAACAGATTTCAAGTCAACCCTGGCAATGTTCTGAAGAATAATAACAAAAAAAAATGTTAAGCCTATAAAACAAATCCAAAGTAGGTTATAGTCACACCTCTTTTCGGAAATGAAGTAAGAAAGAAAAAACGCCCACTGTTAAGGCTGCAGGTTCAATTTTTGTAGATCATGAACTTATTCTCTAAAGTTTATTACGGGAAAGGTATTTATCTGGGTGTGAACAGGGAAATGGCAGGTAGTTATACACTTACAAATATCAAGCAGGTTCCCCAGTGGCACGCCTTAAAAACTGGAGAAGTCGTGGCTTAGTGATAAAGGTTTTGGACTTTCTGATACCAGGAAGACCTAGGTTCGATTCCTACCTCCACCAAGCAACCGGTCTCGGCCCTTGAGCAAGGCCCTTAACCCTCAATTGCTCCTTTTGTACAAGCCTTTGTGTCAACTATAAGAGTCTGCCAATTGCTGTAAATATTAAAAATGTTCTCATCCTGTGTCATTTAACCTCTACATATCTATTCATTCATCTTATTCCCTAATGCGAGGTCACGGGGTCTGATCTTGCCTATCCCAGCACACAAAGGGCGAGAGGCAAGGGTGCACTCTGGATGGGTCACCAGTCCATCGCAGGGCACCACATAGACAAACAACCATTCACACACACATTCACTCCTATGGACCATTTACAATCACCCATCCACCTCATCTGCATGTTTTTGGACTGTGGAAGGAAACCCATGCAAGCGCAGGGAGAACATGCAAAATCCGGACAGAAAGATCCATGTCCCGGACTTCGAACCCAGAACTTTCTTGTTGTGAGGCCACTGCGCCGCCCTAGTATCTATTCATTCCATTAAAAAACAATAGGAACAAATCAATGACGTCATTCCCGGTTGTACTAGTGAAATTAAGGGTTATGCAAATTTTTACTACAACATTTAAACAACACAAGGCAACATTTTTTTGGTAATCAATTTATTTAACACTTTGTCTTCCTGCACATACACAATATATGATTAAGTTCTGTTATAAAAGTTTGATTAAAAAAGCAAATGTCTGGGTTTAAACTAAATTGAAAGTAATATCATTGGCTAAACAAAACAAAACACAAAACGACATGAACATTTCTTTAAGAGAATCAATGCTATAAATTACAAATCTTTACAACAATGTTTCAACCTTAAAGACAAGTATTAAAAAATATATATCACACTAATGTGTTGGGGGCCAGCTCACTTTTGCATAAAGTCCTGGCAGCTTTAGCACTAAATGTTACATGGTTTTCAATCAGTCAGTTAAAAATAGGCGCTTAATTATATTTGCCCTTCGGCCACATTCAGTTTCAGTGGGACATAAAAAAATGGAAGCTTTAATGAAGAAGCCACAGTCTCATTCTTCTCAGTTTTGGAAATAAGTTTAACATAAGGCACTTCGATTTCCTAGAAAATGCCTAGTAATCGTCTCAATTACTCCACCCTAAAATTCCGGAATGTTAATCAAATAAATTGACGCCAATTATAGAAATCCACATAAAGATAAAATGGTCTATGTTGCACAGCAACAGTAAGAACTCAAAATTCTTCTGAATAGCTTTGCAACAAACTAAATTTAAAAAAACAAAAAAAAAACCATTGTCAGTGTGTCAAAACAACAACCCACCTACTCTTTCATACATTAAAAAAAAAAAAAAAAAAAAAAAAAGGTGAGAGGTTAGAATCTTCATTGCAGCTGAAAAGCAGCATAAGGGTACAGCCGTCACCAAACCTAGAGGTATAGCCTCCAAAAAAAAAAAAAAAAAAAAAGAAGTTGTTTTAGTGACTGCCAAATAACCCATAAACGACATTCAGTTTCTGTCTGAAAGATTTCCCTTCATTGTGTGGTTAAACTGGCACTAGCTTCCAAGTCACACATAAGAAAACAGCCCTTGGCCATCATTGGGTCCCAAAAGGCTGCCTATGCCTCTGTATGCATTTCATTGTCATCAATCTGTGGGCTGTCATTGTCCCCTAGAAGCTCCGTTTCAGGGACAGATGTATTATCATTGTGCAGACCATTATGGGATGCTCCATCAGTCATGTTGTCCTCGGCTGCTTTGGCATCCTCACTTAGTAAGGCGGTTTTCTCTGTGCCAGAGGCATTAGATGGTGCCGTGGTGACGTAACCTGTGCTGGTGGAACCACTGCCACTGTGGTGCGAGCCTGCTTTAGGTACCATCTGTGGGTGCATTTGCTGTGAGGGCATCTGCATAGGGATCTGCATGGGATAAAAGTTCTGGAGGTATGGATAGGCAGGCACAGGTTGGTAACCATTGACGGGGATGTAAAGCTGGGGTGGTACCATAGGCCTCATTTGGCTCTTCATAGGCATAAACTGAGGCTGTGGAAATGGAGAGGCCTTCTTAGGGGTGGCATACCGAGCAGCACTGATATTGCTGACAGGGCTTGTGCTCAGAGAGCTGGTCTGGGTGGTGTTGCTTGCCCCAGAGGTTTGTGCTGAGCTATTGTAGTTGGACAAGCTTTCCCATGTGCGTAAGCGTGCATGGATGTCCTTGAAGCGTGGCCGGCGTGCTGGGAATTCATTCCAGCACTCTAGCATTAGTGTATATATCCAAGAAGGGCAGTCATCAGGGCAGGACAGAACTTGTCTGTTACGTACCATCTCAATCACGTCTTGATTAGAGTAGCCACAGTAGGGCTGTAGGCCATAGCTGAAGATCTCCCACAACACCACACCATATGACCAGATGTCAGAGTCAGTGGAGAACTTGCCATACATTATGGCCTCTGGGGACATCCAACGGATAGGGAAAGGACTGTTGCCCATCAGCTTGTAATAGTCAGCAGAATAGACCTCACGAAACAGACCAAGGTCAAGAATCTTAACGTTAAGTTTGTCGCACACCAGAATGTTTCGAGCAGCCAGATCTTTGTGGACAACATGATGATTGGACAGGTACTCCATGCCTGCTGCCACCTGAGTGACAATGTGCAAAAAGTCTGCCTGCTCAAGAGCTGACTTGACGGTTTTGTCATCATCAGAGCTTCCAACATCGGAGTGGGGTGAGCGCATGACCAGAAACTCATGAAGGTCACCATGGCCTGAGTAGCTAAAAACCATGCTCATGGGCTGGTCTTTGGTTACCACACCCAAAAGACACACAATGTTTGGGTGCTGGAGTCGAGAACGGAGAGTAGCCTCATGACGGAACTCTTCCTGCAGTGTTCCATCATCTTTGTCTTTGACAGTCTTTATAGCCACCACCTGTGTCTGCTCTCCTGGGGATGTACCATAAAGGTGACCTTTGTAGACCTTCCCAAAGCGATCATCTCCAAGCTCCTCCATAAAGCGTACAGCTGATAGGTTGATTTCTCTGGGTTTTGCCTGGCAGAAAAATAAGATTTACATACAGTTAGGCTTTTTTGGCAGACGCTACACTCTTCTACAGAACGACTTACGATTTGGTCTCTCTCTTTTTTATTTATTTATTTTTTACAACTAAGAAACTGTGGGTTAAGGGCCTTGCTCAAGGGTTCCTACGGCGGTTGCTTGGTGGAGGTGGGAATCAAACCCCGGTTTTTCTGGTATTAGTCCAACACCTTAACCACTAGGCTACCACTTCCCATATTAACAATACTGACCCAATACATTGTTGGAAAACGTTATGGGTGGAGAATAGTACTGTTGCACAATATGACTTATTATATCATATTCAGAAAAGGTGTTCTAACAGATTCCTTTAAAATTACTATTAGATCATATGTATTTATATTATGTTGACCTAATTTAAAGTAGGTTTAATTTAATAACAAAATCATTTCCAGTTTAAGTGTGTTACTATTAGACTAATGAGAGTAATACCTGATGCTTGTGCTGGTTGAGGAGTGGCATCTCCATGTCCTGACTGGGAGAGGCAGTAAGTTGCCGTCGAGGGGGCGTGTCTACTGACTCCTTCTGTTTGTTACGACACATGCATACCAGGAAGAATAAGCAGGCAATGACCAATGGGATAGCAATACTGGGGATAAGAATATACAGTATCTCTTTTTTCACGTTTTCGGGAGGCTCTGAAAGGCAAAGTAGATCAATTAATAAATTGATATGTTTAATTACTGTTTATTATTTATTAATAATAATGGGAGGTTCTACGTACTGCATGGACGAACATCACAGAGCTCGACTCGCACATGGGGATCAAGACTGAAACACCATGGAGCCTCCATTTGGCCTCCAGGGTTTCTGCAGAAGTTATGTCCCCCTCTGAGCTCTGGATAATCCACAGGTGTCATATGATGGCTGTGGGGATACTGAGTGGTCCAGGGTTGACACTGGTGGCCTGACTTGGTTGTGCGGACTGTGCCTCTGTAATTGGCACCACTGTCATTATAACAGCTGTGATCTGGAGGAGAATCTTTCACAAGGATTTAAAATTAGGGAACAGAAATAAAAAAGTAAACCATTGTTTTACCAAAAAACCCAGGCTGCCACTAGAGGTCGCTCTTACACACAAATAATAAAGGATTAAAAGGATTACCATTTACATTTACATTACATTACATTTGGCAGATGCTCTTATCCAGATTGACTTACTCAAGGGCTCAAAGTGGCTGCTTGGCAGTGCTGGGAATCGAACCCAGGTCTTTCTGGTATCAGTCCAATGCCTTAACCACTAATCTACCACCTCCCATTAAACTTGCAGAAATTTACTGCTTTATATATTTCTTCTGGTTCCAGACCAACACAAATAATACAGGTAGCCTGAGGAATACATGCCTTATGCAAACCCATACTGAATATCCTAAGAGACCCCATTAATTACGGCAGGTCCACCTACATGTCTCCAGACGGTTGGTGGGCACCCCGATGCGCATGCAGCTGGCAGCATCTGGTGAGCCTGGGTGAGGAAGCAGCTGGCAATTGGGCAGCTCCAGCTGCATGAGGATCATTGGATTTGAGCGGGCGATCGTGTACTCAGCATGACACAGGTCATTCTCAAGCGCCTCGCATTCATCCCTGCAAAGCTGACGCTGCCGAGGGCCTCTCGTACCTTCCTCGCACAGAGGAAAGACATAATGGCAAAAGGAAGGGATGGCAAACTGGGAACACTGATCTGACAGCTGGGTGGAGGTGCCAATCATTGTAAATGCAGCTAAGAGAAAAAAGGAAGGAAAAAGATAAGGCAAAGGAACATATAAAAACATTATTATTATTATTATTATTATTATTATTATTATTATTATTATTATTATTATTATATTATACTGCATTAATAGACGATAAGTGCAGCAACAACAAGGAGCTCATGATTCTAGAGAACAAATGTTTGACACCTAGTAATGTTTAATTTAGAAGGAGGAATGGCAACCTGTCCAGGGTGTACCCCTGCCTCTCGCCCTATGTGACCCATGTGGACCACTGTGATCCCGAATTAGGGAATAAAATGATGAATAAGTAAAAAGATGAATGAATGAACGAGTTTTTTCAAAAGTTTATAATCATTTTCATAAGTTTAGACAAAATCATCCCTCAAATTATTAGTTTTAGAAACTTTTAAGAATTCATTCATTCATTCATTCATTCATTCATTCATTCATTCATTCATCCTCTATACCGACTTATTAAAAGCAATACAGACAGTATATCTGTAAATGTTCCTATTATATTTTATTCTATATTGTATCAAATTTGGGCGGCGCGGTGGCGTAGTGAGATACGGTCGCCTCACAACAAAAAGGTCCTGGGTTCGATTCCCGGGCCAGGGATCTTTCTGTGCAGAGTTTGCATCTCCCCGCATTTGCGTGGGTTTCCTCCGGGTGCTCTGGTTTCCTCCCACTGTCCAAAAACATGCAGATTAGGTCGATTGGTGATTCTAAATTGCTTTAATATGATTATAATGTCTGTGTGTGAGTGTGTTGCCCTGAGATAGACTGGCAACCTGTCCAGAGTATACCCCTGCCTCTCGCCCTATGTGCAATAAGATAGGCGCCAGCAGACCCCTGTGACCCCCAACCAGAGAATAAGCAGGTAAGACGATGAATAGATGAATTGTATCCTATTTTCTCTATATTTTGAGTTGAGTTTGATTTAATTGCAACATAAGGCTTTAATACATTTTGCATCTGGCCTCATTCAATTCAGACTTTTAAACAAACATGATTACACATTTTGTGATGACACATTGTAAACTAATCAAATTTTGCATGGCTATTTACAAACTTTTTAAAGCTGCAACATAAAATCTCTCTGCAGTTTTTTCCACTAATCATATCTGATGCACCTTTAAAAAAAAAAATCGGTATATACAAACTCCTGCATGTAATCCATTCCATATGTTTCTGGATGAGCCTGCCCGAGGGTTAGACATGTTGGATATGGTGAAAACATGCAGTGTAATTCCTAAAGAATGGAAAACTGGAACGTTTATCCTCAATGTCAGATAAGATGACTGGAACTGGAACTGATCATGTTTTAGAGAATCACCTCAGATGACTTAAGCTAAGAGCTGCTCTAAATATGGTGGTAAATTAAAAGAGAATAACATCTTTTCCAAATACTAAAGAAGGTAAAAAATGGTTTAAAAAAAGACTATGTAGTGAACCGCTTACTTACCCGTAATACGATTCTCACTTTCTCCTTGCATCTGCAGAGACTCCACATAGATGCTTCTGTTCCCGATAAAGCGTGCACATGCGATGCCTCTGTACGGCTGACAGAAGCCCTTCTCATGGTTCCTGTAATCAATAAACAAAAGACTTTTGTTAATCATTAGGTACGACACGTAAATATAACTATTGTATATATGGCGATACATAGAATTCGTTTCATTCATTCATTCATTCATTCATTCATTCATTCATTCATTCATTCATTCATCTTCTTACCCACTTATTCTCTAATTACAGGGTCTGCTGGTGCCTATCCCAGCGTACATAGAGCAAGAGGCAGAGGTACACCCTGGACAGGTCACCAGTCCATCTCAGGGCAACACATAGACAAACAACCATTCACACACATTCACTCCTATGGACAATTTAGATTCCATCTAATCCGCATGTTTTTGGACCAGAATACCCAGAGGAAACCCACGCAAACTCGGGGAGAACATGCAAACTCAGCACAGAAAGATCACAGATCCAGGAATCATACCCAGGACCTTCTTGTTGTAAGGTGACCGTGCTATCCACTACACCACCGTGCCGCCCTCCATATTGGAATAAGTTTAGTTTTATAATTTAGTATTAATATTCATATTTCTTGGCAGTTTTGGAGACAAGGTGAGGGAGACGAGGTTGAGATGGTTTGGACATGTGCAGAGGAGGGACATGCAGTAGATTGGTAGGAGAATGCTGAGGATGGAGGTCCCGGGCAGGAGGAAAAGAGGAAGAGCAAGGAGGAGGTTTATGGATGTGGTGAAGGAAGATATGCAGGTAGTTGGGGTGAAAGAGGCAGATGTAGAGAACAAGGTAGTGTGGAGAAGAGTGATCCGCTGTGGCGACCCCTAACGGGAGCAGCCGAAAGGAGAAGAAGATTCATATTTCTTGGCAGTAAGACGTCTAAATCGTAATATGTTCCAGACGAGCAGCTTCACTTGTGGGCTCGTATACAGGATCTCAAAACTGGCCACAGTCATGCTTAATTGTAACAAACCTAGAATATCTATACTGTTGTTGGCAGCAGCAATTACAGACATGCAAAAATAGATTATCCGCAACAGCAATTAAACCCGACAGCAACAAACAACAAACTGCTCCATCCAAAGCTGAGAATTGAAACCTCATCAGGAGATATTTGGACACGCTGGCTTTTTCCCTTTTATCCTACATAGTATTTAGCAGACATCTTATCTCTTTAATACAACTGAGCAATTAGGGGTTAAGGGCCTTGGTAAAGGGCCCATAAGGGTTGCTTGGTGAAGCTGGGAATCAGACCTCTGGTATCTTTCTGGAATCAGTCCAAACACCAGCCACTAAGAGTGTTGGCAACGTTTACAGACACCAAACATTTAATGCAAGATAACAGTTTCCAATGACATTTAATTTGATGTTGGCAGTCTACATAGTAAGTTCCTCTAATTACAATGAACTGCTTTCATTAACGAAGCTCCCTGACTTTAAGTGAACCCTGGTAGTTTAATAAAGTTAAGGAAGCAGAAGGTTTTGCAATGGGAAAACAGGAGAACGTTCCACATGGGACAGAAAAGCATTTTTGAATCAATACTAAAATTTTGCCAATAATAGTTATCCAAGATTACTTTTTTATATCGTTTTATTAATCTTTTGCAACAGCATCACTAACTAATGAATCATTATGTGCATACTATAAACAGAGTTTTCAATTAATGAGTTGTTTGATTTGTCATCATTTCCATAATCATAAACATGTTGAAATTTGTGGGTGACGTGGTGGTCTAGTGATTAGCATAGTTGCCTTGCAACAAGAAGTTCCCGGGTTCGATTCCCAGGCCAGGGATCTGACTGTGCAGAGTTTGCATGTTCTCCCCGCGCTAAGTGGGTTTCCATCTGGTACTCTGGTTTTCTCCTACAGTCCAAAAACATATACATTAGGTTGATTAGGGATTCTAAATTGTCCATAGGAGTGAATGTGAATGTGTGTGTGTGTGTGTGTGTGTGTGTGTGTGTGTGTGTGTGTGTGT
>JAOTRA010000006.1:1212937-1226563 GCA_026260255.1 Pseudolaguvia tuberculata | reverse complement strand
ACACATTCACTCCTATGGACAATTTACAATCACCATCCACCTCATCTACATGTTTTTGGACTGTGGGAGGAAACCAGAGTACCCGGAGGAAAAATTCAAATCAGATAAGTTTAAATAAATATTTTCTGAAAGATTTTATAGTTCTTTAAATATTATAATTATATGTGTTATAACCGAAAGAAAAAAATAAATCAATTTGGCAAAAACAACCTCACAAGTAGTGAAAGAATTGGCATGTTTCAAGCATTTGTGGTTAAGCAACCACCCTTACAGTGATACTGCAGATTTATTCTGTACACAGACAGCGTGTTTGCCAACTCCAACGCTTAATTTTAAGACCAATTTGAAGAATTGTACCGCAGACATATTTAACTTCACTTTCACCTCAGTTGCTCCAATGCAAATTACAGTCAACAGAATCAGCACAGGAATGCATAGCGATCATGCAGCCAGGCCACCAGCTACACAAGAGGATGCTTAAAATGGCAGTATAGCAGGCGCTTGAAGCAACTTCAGACCTGACGCAATGGAAACTTTGCAAACATTGCCCATCACCACAGAAAAGCACTTAACATGATGTCACCACCATGTTTAAATAACATTGCCTAGCCCACTGGTTGAAACACTGGCTATCTATTTTACCATTTGCTATCCCCTCCTGTGAGTTCCCATTGGACCTCTTTTACAATTCCTACTTCTTTCCTCCCTATTTAAAGCCATCCATTTATTTAGAGTACTTTCAGCAAGCCAAAAGAGCTGGCACACTGGTTTGCATGTGGCTAGAAGGTGCCGCCGATCAACTATTTCATTTTGATTGGAACTGGTCTTTCTTTAATTAAGTTAAAGTCAGGAAGCATTTGAGACAGTGTGATGGCCTTGTCAGGTCGGGCTATAAATCAATTCAGAGGATAGTTACACTTTGGCATTTGGCAAACGCTCTTATCCAGAGCAACTTACATTTGGTCACTTTTTTACAACTGAGCAATTGTGGGTTGAGGGCCTTGCTCAAGGGCCCACAGTAGTTGCTTGGTAGAGGTGGGATTCAAACCCTACTCTCACCTTAACCACTAGGCAAGCACTTCCCACGTAGTGAATAGAAAACGTTTTGCCCCTGACAATTCCCGCAACACTTTCCAGTCATAAGTGTCTATGGGTTTATTTATGCAGAAGAGCTTTAGGTGTTTGGGAGATATTAGCATAACCTAGCCTTGGGCGGTGCAGTGACAGTGGATAAAATGGTCACCTCACAACAAGAAGGTCCCGGGTTCGATTCCCGGGTCGGGGATCTTTCTTTGCAGAGTTTCCTCCCACTGTCCAAAAACATGTACATTAGGGCCAGAATCCCAGCCATTAGGGTTGCACAAGCCAGTGCATCCTTAGTGCCGGTCCCAAACCGTGGATAAATGGAAAGGTTACGTTAGGAAGGGCATCCAGCGTAAAACTCTGCCAAGTCGAATGTGCGGATCATGGTGATCCGCTGTGGTGGCTCCTAACGGGAGCAGCCAAAGGAGCTTTACCTTGAAGCACTCTATTTGTAAACTATAAAAGGATATAATTAAAATAAACATGTAGAACTATATTAAAATCAAACTGGACAAACAGTACAGTGATTAAAATGTTGAACTGCTAATTGAAAGATCCAGGTTCGATTCCCAGCATCAACACTGACCGTTTTGAGAATTTTTTAAAACTGAGCAATTGGTGGTTAAGGGACTTGCACAAGCGCCCACAGTGGTGACTTGGTGGTGCTGGGAATCGAATCCTGGTCTTTCTGGTATCGAAACAACACCTTTTCCATTAAGTCACTGATGAAATTTAACACAATTTGATCTTTTAGAAATGTTTTAGACGCAACAAGCTCTATCTGTGGTACCTTATCTGGATAGCAAAAAGGAGCTCACTGATTCAGAATGTTGAGGTAATGCCCACTCTTCATTCAAGCCAAAACACACTCAGCTGTGTAAATGGACATTCCAAGGACGTAATGATAACGGCATGGTTATTATTATTATTACAAAGCTGTCATGGAGAAACATTTTACAAGTCCAAAGGTCTGTCTGACCATCAATAAAACAGACTCACACAACATGAAGTGATGACAAGAGATTACATACAATACATGGTTTTATTAATATACAGTTAGCTTTTTTTATTTTTTTTTATGTTTTTTCCAGTCCTAACCTCAAAGTCTTAGTGTGTGACTTTTTCCTCTCTTTTATGTTGGCAAAATATTAAAAAAAAAAATTGCTACTAAAATAATAGTACTTTAAAGCCACTACTAAAAGGGTCAACCCTCATTTTAATAGCTTTATATTATATATGTCACGCTGTCAATTGTTGTAATAGTATATATTTAAAGCAGATTCTCATCACATTGCTGATTATGTTAATTTTCAGACTTTCACAATATGGCCAACACAAATACAGTAATTCTCCATGGAACAACTTTCTCTTTTCTTCAGCTGCTCTTAAACAGGCCTGGCAGGACCAAGTGCTACATTTTCCTCTTTGTGATTTATGTGGGTCAAAGGTTTGAGTAAAGTCTTGCACCCATGCATGACCACATGAAGCCATATATCAAGATCAAAATCTTCACAAGGGGCCTTCCTATGCAGGCTGACATAGGATTGTAAATGTCAGAATGGGGTCTGAGGGGCTGTAACTTGTCACTGCTTTTAGGGAGTGCATCAAGCATTGCCTCAGTGGCGAGCACAAAAAAAAGGTTTATTAGTGACACACATGATCTGATGTGTAATTTAAGTCTAATAAGGAGTAATAATGACTTGTAATCATTCATAAAGGATTAGCCAAGTGCCTCATGTGTCTTCAAACTGTCAATAAGCACTATGTGAGAAAACAGATCAAAAAAAGCCCAAAAAAGATTTAGACAAGAGTTTGTGTAAATTAAAATCACAAAATAGTCGTTTTAAACAATATATATTATATGGCTAAAACTCATCGGAAGGCATGCCATGACCATTCATGGTATGGTATAGCTATTCTGAAGGAATTTGTGTGTTCTGCACTAAGCCCTGACATTAACCCCATTAAACACCTCCAGGAAGATCTGAAACATACTTTAGAAATCCGATCAATCAATCAATCAATCAATACTCAATCAAGGTGAAAACCTTAAGGTGTAGATGTATCATTCATTCATCTTCTTACCCGCTTATTCCCGAATTCGGGGTCACGGGGGTCTGCTGCACCTATCCCAGCACACATAGGGCGAGAGGCAGGGGTACACCCTGGACGGGTCACAAGTCCATCTCAGGGCAACACATAGAAAAACAACCATTCACACACACATTCACTCCTATGGACAATTTACAATCAACAGTCCACCTCATCTACATGTTTTTGGACTGTGGGAGGAAACCGGAGTACCCACACATGTGCGGGGAGAACATGGAAAGATCTCCGGCCCGGGATTTGAACCTGGGACCTTCTTGTTGTGAGGCGACCGTGCTAACCACTATGCCACCGCGTTGCCCTGTAGATGTATCAAAACAGTTTAAAAGTTAAACTAGTACTTTAATAAGATGTTTCTAAAATCACATATAAAGCTATTGGTGGGGTCCTAATACTTTTGTCCACATAGTGTATATTAATATCGCATGATCTAATTAATCATATTGAAATGTACCTTCAGATGTAGGCAAGCCTCCACTCTGGGCTTCCGCCAGTGGCTCCATCTCTCCAGACTCAGGCAGGTGCACATTGGCTACAGCAGAAAATATAAAAAGTGTTAGTTGATTCTCAGTGACATGAGTTTGGATGCAAGCTGGAATTTGTGTTGAAAGATTTGATGATTAAAAATCTCTTATGTTTGCCTGAAATTAAACTATTGCTCTGTTTTTGACAGGATGAAAATGAAACGTTTTCATTTTTCACTTTCCAACTGCAGACAGACAACCAAATGCACTACCAAAGATATTAGAAGGAAATTTTTACATATCTATTCATCAGATCTACAGAAAGTGCTGAAGACAAATCCCAGAAGCACTATTTCCACAGGGTGTTGAAATAGATGTTCCATAAAAAAAATAAAAAAAAAAAAAGTCATGAACCAGAAAAACATCAAGCTTTAGCTGCAGAAAAAGGACCACACAAACATTTCTTTCTGAATTTTGAACATGCATTACATGGATATGTGACAAGCTAGAAATACCCAACCACTGTGGTGATGATGAGAATAAACATCATTTGAGATTTAGTAACAGATAAGTTCATTCCTGCAGCAGTGTCTGAAGCAATGCTCAATCACAAACCTTAGTATGGGAGATTAGAGCATCTATGATGTAATGCAAAACATATGCAAACATAACATTTGTAGATAAGTGGACTGATGCCTCGGATTTCAAAGAGGTTTTTAGGGGGAATTAGGTTTTCTGTCCAAAAACAACAAGCCCCTTAAAAGACAGAAAAATTAGCTCAACTAAGATTTGTCATTCATTCATTCATCTTCTTACCCGCTTATTCCCTAATTCGGGGTCACGGGAGTCTGCTAGCGCCTATCCCAGCGCACATAGAGCGAGAGACGTACAGGGGTACGCCCTGGAGGGTTCGCCATTCCATCAACACATGGACAAACAAGCACCCACACACCCACACATTCACTCCTATGGGCATTTTAGAAATCACCAAATCGACCTAACCTGCATGTTTTTGGATTGTGAGAGGAAACCAGAGTACCCGGAGGAAACCCACACAAGCGCAGGGAGAACATGCAAACTCCGCACAGAAAGAGCCCTGAACCATGACCATCTTGTGAGGCGACCACGCTGCCGGTTTGGAAAGATTATCATTCTTAAATAATCACAGACTAATTAGAAGAGTGTTTAAAAGAAGAATGGTTTCCTTCTGGAAATAAATAATGGGCTAGAACCATTCTATTTGTACAAGGCAGGGAGGGAGATTGAGCCAATGGGTTAAAAGTCCTAATAATTTGTTATTTCTGAAAACACTCACACTAAAACATGAAACTCTCTCTGTTGTTCCTGTTCTCTTTTTTCGGACACAGCGAAACATCTGAAGGTTTTAACGCTCAAGAGGGAAGATTTATGCAACTGTTATTCTCTGGTTCTGCTAATCTTTATGACTGCTTTGTATACGAGTGCTTTAGGAGGCTATGAGTAGGAAACCACATTTGGCATGTAGTAAGCAGCTGGTTTGTGTTGGAATTGTTCACATCAAATGACAGCAGTTTCTGTTAGCATGGAGTGTTCTCGAATGCACTGCCGGCTGCTAGGACTATTAGCATTAATGAAGAATGGGTAATGAAGTCTAATCACGAGTGTCTCATCTTATTCAGCTTTTAGAGGATAGAGAACAGATTGGAGAGTTGTTCTAGCATCTGCTTGGTTTGGAAACAGAGTGTGGTAAGGAAATTTTAAGACATATCAGGGATTACATGTTTTACTGACTTAATATTATTTTTTGAGTTAATGTGGTGATTGCTCCATAAGCTTTTAAAAAGACTGTTGTTTTCTACTTATTTTTAGTAGTCTAATAATTATGACTGTGTGACTGGATCGCATCTCACATATTAATTTATGACCAACATTATTCTATGCACAGTTTGGTTGAGATGGTTTGGACATGTGCAGAGGAGGGACATGCAGTATATTGGTAGCAGAATGATGAGGATGGAGGGCAGGAGGAAAAGAGGAGGTTTATGGATGTGGTGATGAAGATATGCAGGTAGCAGGTAGTTGGGGTAAAAGAGGCAGATGTAGAGGACAGGGTAGAAGTGGAGAAGTGTGATCTGATGTGGCGACCCCTAACGGGAGCAGTCAAAGTGGACTTGTGGGGGAAAAAACAACCTGGAACATATAGAAAATAATAATATTCTTTAAATGATAACATCACATGCAACATAAAACCCCACACAGATAATTAGACGATAAAGGGTAATAAACTAAAAAGTTATACCTTGTTGTAAAAGTAAAAGCACATATGATTTATCTGAAAATGCGGAAATACTACTAAACGTGCCCAATAGATGTATGCTTGAGAACATCGGGTGTGGAGAAAGAAAGTGATAAAAGTGTCAAAGTTTATGAATTTCCCTAAAAAGCTTGCTTAGCTTTTGGCACAGCCAAATGATAGGTTGAAAACCAAGACTACTTTTATGGACTACAAGCAGTTTGGAATGTTCTTGCTGAATAGAGAACTCCATCAGGTCTACCAGGCCATATAGGTTTAACCTTTCCAAAGGTTTGTGTCCATAAGTATGTACAGGAGGAAGATGCAACTTAGCCACATATTGTGAGGTTGGAGAATATGTAAAAATTTCACAGAAAAATAAGCAGTTCACACATTATTAATGTCACTCCGCTAGGAAGTGTCTTGGAAAGCACTGTCAGCTTAACTGCTTTTACTATGAACGAAAACTAAACAATATGAAATGACATTTCTCCATCTTGAAAATTAAACATGAATGAGATAAATTCAATTCACCACATCTGGAACAGGACCAAACTATAGGTTTTGCAGCTCCCTCAAGGAAATACAAAGAGAAAATGTGCAGACTAACATTGACATGCCGTTCTGCTGTGTCCTGAGGGAGTGAACGAAGACGAATGACTAACCCTGTTATTTGGCTGGGAACCAAAAGCGATTTAAGCTCACACAAGTTGACAAATGGAGACGGAGACAATAATTGTTTGAGTGCTAACATTAGCTTCATTGTTCAACGTCAACCTTTTCAAAATAATCTCTTTGATCACATAGTATTTTTGCTTTTTCTTTATCAAATGATTAATTAAGTGTTATATTATTAACTATGTCCGCTCAAGAAGAATTCCTGTATTTGAAAGATAAACTCCAGCTAACTGTAGTTGTATTGATTAATCATTTGTTTTATTTATTTAATTACATGTACAAAGAAACTGTACAGTTAGGATAAAGATCCATCAGCCAGAGTGTCATTAAGTGCTTATAAAGCTGCACGAAGTAAAACCAGATTTATAGCCCCTTATGTAATATCACTGACATTTTATTCTAGGGAGTTCCAAGAGTGTAGATAAGCATTTTCTCACACTAATTGAGCTTTTAACAACTAGTAATGCAAACCTATATATAATTACTGTTACCTGTATGTATCGCCATTACATATCATACTAGTCCGAAGAAGAAATTGTACAAGCTGAACTAACAAAAAAAACCTAAACCCATACAAAGTTGTTAATAAATGGTATATTCAGTCATTCATCTTCTTACCCGCTTATTTCCTAATTCTAAGTTAAGAGGGTCTGCTGGTCCCTGGATTCCAAAGTTTCTAGTCTGCAAAGGGTATCCATCCAGCACCCGAGGCCAAGACTATACAGATATTTTCTTGCTCTTCTATATTACTTGCAAACTGCATTTTCAACTTGGCCCATGTTAAAGCATTTATTTGTTATTTTCTAATGACTATGATAAACAAACATGGCATAGGTGTATATCGTATCTCCCACATTACAAAAGAAGACCTAAAAATCTAATAGGGCCAAGTGAGGAAGTCTCGGTCAAGTGGCTGATCTGATTATTTTGGCTCAGCATGCCTGTGAGTGCTTATAGCTCTGAATCGTTACCTTTCACAGCTCATTCTCCTTTTTCAGTGTTCATTGTGCCTGGCAACTGGAGGCCAGCCGGCCGGCCGCTCCCGGGCGCTCATAAAGAGGTGACTGCAAACAGCACAGGGGCGGAACAGGCTCCAAACCCCCTTTTCAAACTCTCAGTTGGAAAAAGCCAGTGCACAGAATGAGGGAAAAGGGGGGGGGGGGTGCACACAGGTTGGCTAGGTTAAAAATGCAAACTCTTGTTAACACTTTTTTTGCCCTCCAGAGAGTCATTCTGTCATGAGATTGGTGCCAGAGTAATAAAATAAAATGAGGCAAATGTGAAATAAGTTTAGCCGGTTTCTGAGAAAAACAACATAACAATAATAAGTAATGCAGAGCAGTGGAAGCTTCCTGTTGAGCAAATTTCCAAAACAGTCATCTTTTTTTGTCTTCTATAGATGGATTAGCTTCTGAGCTCTTGAAATAATTGCCAAGAACTACTTTTCTTGCCAACTAAGAGAAACACAACATGTAAATGATATGATTAGCCTAGAATAAAGCAAAAACCAAAATGAAGCACGTTTAGAGGACATAGAGGAACCCTCCAAAGTGCAGTATGTCTGCAAATGCTCTTACCCCAGTGTGACATTTGTGAAAAACAGCCCATTTGAGTTGCCTGATTTCCGCCTGCCCACATATCCAACAACCTGGAAGAGGACCAAACAGTGGGAAGTACCTAAATAACAGTCAATTTCTTTTTAGGTCTATAAGGGCCACGAAAAAAAAAAAGAACCTGAGCAATGAGTCTCTCGAGGCCTGTTCATTGGAATAAACTTCTGTACATCTGTACATTCTGTAGGTCTTGAAGTTTAAATGGTTGTGAGCCAAATGCACAGTAGCACATTACAATTATCACAGTTACATTACAATTTCTTTCTGGTATAGTCTCCAGAAAAAAGGGGGGAAATCAGATAGCTTACATCAATGGCCAGCTAGAGATTGGCATACAATCGGAGTACTAAGACTGCAATTTCACCATAAACTCCTGACCACAAGCAACATTTCCTAAAGTTTGACTTACACCAATACCTTACCTCTATATAAGAAGTTTGCAATGGCCAAGTTGACGTAATTATATGCCAACCTTTAACGTCTAGTTATTCTTTTTGACACTCCATTGACATAATACCAATGTTCACCCCCAAGAGTGAAGAGACAGCAAGGCTTGAGCGCATAGTTTCTGTCTGGAGGGGGAAAATATGCTGCATTACAAAACCTCTATTGTCCAACCAAAGGGGTACCAATAAGGTTCCTAGACGTTTTCACCACCAGGTAATAACTATAGTATGTCAAATTCCTAGCCTGAGTTCAAAATATTTGTATGTACAGCAAATTGGCACCTGAAAAAAAAGCATGTTCTCCTACTAAGCCTTTTTACTAAATAACAATTATAGGAGCTGAACATGCAGGGAACATTACTGTAGAGCAATTATCTACCACATCAAGGAGCACCTCATAAATCTAAGCAAACCAAACTGCAGTGGAAAACCAACACGAGAATGAGAACAAATCAAATGCGTGTAGTAGAAGGCTACTTGTCTTTGAGAAATTGGAGATCAAAATAGCTAACTATATATCTATAGCTAACTAAATATCCCTACCTGTGGTGGAAAGTAATAAATGACAATTACGTGCATTAACAATAAGTGTAAGAACGACAACAGGGTAAATTATGCATTATAAACTTTGCCCAAGGCGACTGAACTGCAACAAAAGCTCAACATCAAATGTGCACAAGCATGTTGAGGTAAGTTAATAATACTTGCACTCTTGTGTTTTTCTAATATACAGTTTTAGTTCATTTTCTCGGAGTACATTTTAAATGAAATACTTTTAACTTTTTCATTTTTAGACATAGTAACTATACTAAATAAAAAATGAAATTTCATTGAAGTGGCAGTCATGTCACTTATTACTTTACTTACGACTCTTTCCACCTTGGATCATTACTTTTATTTCCAGACTTGCATGCTTATTAGCAGCAAAAACTATAACCAAATAACCAAAATTATACTTATCTATGATGATCTATACTAGTGTCCACAAGGCTAAGATCAATTTTGGAGAAACAACAACATCCTTATTACATGCGACATCCTTATTACCCTCAAACAATGACCAAGCAGAGTACTACCAAAGTTTTGTCACTGTAGGAGGTCCATAAGTGCACAATATACAACACCGCGGCCGACTTTCTAAATATGTGAAGCAATAAAAACACACGCGCGCGCACACGCACACAGAGGACAAGGACTGCCAGACCTGAGGAGAGTGAGAAAAGGAGAGAGAATTTGAATTCTGCTAAAACAGTGTGCTATTTTATAATCATACTCTAATTACATGGCAGAACTCTAGCTCTGCTTCTCAGATCCTCTACACAAATGATGAGATAATAACAGCTCTTCAAATTCTCTCCACAGACAAACTGCACTCCGTACAACTTGCCAAGCGCTGTGTTTATCGACAGGAATTCTGGTAGTCATAACAAGGTTGATAAATATATAAGTGAACAAAATGGTGGCAGCAGTACAATGTCAGGTACACGTGTGCTTCCTCCTATACCTTATACTGTAATTAGGCTGGCTGCATGCTGTGCCGGTAGAGCTAAATATAAACCATGTACTGTTCAGACTCATGGCATAAAACATATCACATATCACTCGCTAACCACCAAGAAAAACAAAGGCCAGCCCTAAAGAATTATTAGGGTTTCACGGCTTTAAACATTTTTTGTCAAATCTCCTGAATTTAAGGCACATAAGCGTTAACTTACACCAACAGCCTGAAGTTAAATAAATAAAAACATGTGGGTATTTTTTTTCTAATTGGCTTATTAGGTTTCTGACTACATTTCAACTTGATTGTCCTGTGTCTCACAAGTGTCTCACCCTTAACAAATAAACTAGGATCAAAGATCTGTGGTATCAATGCAAAAAACATTGCTATTTCCAGTAATATAAAGGAGACTAGACATAGGACAGAACTGCTGCATTTATGCTTGTTGGTGGTTTTATTTGGTCACTCATTCATTCATTCATTTTCTAATCCGCTTATCCCTAATTTGGAGTCATGGGAGTCTGCTAGATCCTATCAAAGTGTGGTCGAAGCCAGGGGTACACCCTGAACGAGTCGCTAGTCCATCGCAGCGGTGCACATAGACCAACTATACAACTGCCCTACTATAGTATACAACTTATTTTTTAAAACTTCTAAACTATCTAAATTAAATTCCAATCTGGCTCTAAAGCTATCTGAAATCAATAAAGCAATTTATGAAATAGTTCAACAACAATTTTATGAAAGCCTACTGATAAACTATTCAATAGGTTTTAAACATAGTTTAGGTTGTAACAATTAAAAGTTCAAAACAAGCCATGAAATAGGACAGAGGTGGCTCAAATGGTTAAGGTGCCAAGTTGTTGACAAGTTGTTGTTGGCTCAAGTCCGCCACTGTTGGGTATAAATATGGATAAATCAAAATAAGCTATGATTTTAAAAATAGCAAAAAAAGGAAGCCTGAATAAGCGTCCCGACTGGATGAATACATGATGCATAGGGTACATTTAAAGGCAACAGTACCGGAGTTCTGAAGTCTGATTGGTTGAAGTGTTCACATGTGTCGCACAATTCGCATGGAAACAACCTAAAGCTGTACGTTTGAAGAAGTAAGCTGCGTTTTATAATGGTGGCATCGAATATTAGAAGTTAGTATGCAAGGTTTATTCATTCATTCATTCATTCATTCATTCATTCATTCATCTTCTTGTCCGATTATTCCCTAATTCGGGGTCACGGGGGTCTGTTGGCGCCTATCATAGCTCACATAGGGCGAGAGGCACCCTGGAAGGGTCCCAGTATGCAAGGTTCACTGTATAGATTTTAAAAGAGACTCTGCTTAGCCAAGCCTTCCTAACTCAAGCCTCCCATTTATTCAGGCTTGGGAGCGGGACAAAGGATGCACTGGCTTGTGTAACCTCTAATGGTTGGGTTTTATGGGCAATTTAGACTCACCAATCCGTCAAATGTACATGTTTTTGGACTGTGGGAGGAAACCGGAGTACCCAGAGGAAACCCATGCAAGCGCAGGGAGAACTATGCTTCTTATATACTGGTGAAAGAACACAAAATTCTGATCTTATGGCTACTGAATACTTTTGAATGAACAGGAACACAGACTGCACCCCAGACCTCCTTGTCTGACAGTGTCTGATCTCACTAATGCTGTTATTGGAGTGGAATGGCATCTCACATTCAAGCTTAACATTGGAGTAGAAGATCTCATCAGAAGGTTGGAACTTATTCAATAGATTAATAAATCTGGACTAAGCTGTTTATGCTCAGATGGCTAAAAACTATTGGCATTATAATATATGCATAATAACATGATAATAACGTCATTTTTTTCTAACGACAAGCACAGGTTGGAAAGCAATGTTTTTTGGTTTTTTTTTATAATGTCAATGATAATAGTTTACCAGCCATTTGCTTAGATTATAGTCATCACCATTATTTAGATGACATTATAGTCATCATTCATTCATTGTCAGACTCATTTTTCCATCCCAAAGTTTGACAGAAAACATCGTCAAGCCTTAGTTTCAAATGGATCAGCAACTATTCATGTAATATGTATTTGCAATGAATCATCATTTCAGTTCTACGTCAAGACTGAAGGATTCTCACACATGCCAGAGATTACAATTGTGGCATGTCTGGGGTATCAGTAAGGCAGAAGGGCATCAGATCAAGTACTCCATTGCCAAACTTTTTTATATGAACATTTAACGTATGTTAAAACTGGAATAACCTCACAACTAAACTGAAATCGGTTGACCAGGAAGACCTGGGTTCAAGCACCACTACCACTACCAAGGAAAACTTTGGCTCAAGTCCACCACTATTGGGTCCTTGAGCAAGACCTTTAACCCTTCCTGCTCCAGGGGCGCTGTACAATAGCTGACCCTGTGTTCTGACCCTCAACTTACCAAGATACAATAATTTCCCCCATGGGAGCAATAAAGTATATCAAAATCTCCCCCTCCCCTCCCCCAAAGGCTTATTTTAACTGAAAAATCAGCTAGTTAACAATTACTGCACTGTTGGGTGCAGCTAAAATGCTGTAATGCATATAATGGCAAATTTCTATTCCACATACATTTATAAAAGCTTCCTGCAGTATTTCTACAGTGGATCAAAAATCTCTGGACTATTTCTATATAAGGTCACAGTTAAAGCACACAGAAAAAAATCTTGACCAAGACTAAGATCTATTACCCAGACCTCAGACCACCAGTGCTGTACTATAAACTGACATACATCATACGACCAAATGTATGTGCATAATTTGCATTCACACCCATACAAAGGATTGAGTCCAATCTTTGCCAATGTTTTAGAGAATTTAGAAAGCTGTAACCATATAATCACCTTCACAGCTTCCAAGACTACAGTTGGAAAAGATTACGGCAGAACTCAAATAGCCTTTAACCCCCTGATCTAAACCTCAGTAAACACCCTTCATATGACCTGGAACACTATCTTCACCCCAAGCAACCACATCCTGTATTATTGTCGGACCTATCCAATGCTCATGTGGTCAAATACATACTAATCTCTCAGCTATGTTCTGAGATCCAGTGAAAATTCTTTCCAGAAGAGTGGAAAGAAAGTAGAATGTTCTGGGAATTCAGGTATTGGTATATACTAATGCCATGAAAATATAGATCTGACTATGTGCTAGTCGTTTTTTTTTTCTTTTATGTTGTTAAAAATGGTCATGGATTTTGCGAGATTATCAAAGACTATGGAACCTAAGGAGATTTTTAAAATCACTTTGGCTAGTATAAATTCCTCGCTTAACAAATGTCACATTTTGGACAAACTCAATTATATATATATATATATATAGATAAATAAAAATAATTATGTCCCCAGAGGTATAATAATGTCCCCACCGAAGATAAAATAATTCAACAGAGGTAGGGATATTTAGACCAGAGGGTGTGTATGTATGTGTGTG
>JAOTRA010000006.1:1167582-1186356 GCA_026260255.1 Pseudolaguvia tuberculata | reverse complement strand
CTATGGACAATTTACAATCACCAATCCACCTCATCTGCATGTTTTTGGATGGTGGGAGGAAACCAGAGTACCCGGAGGAAACCCACGCAAGCACGGGGAGAACATGCAAACTCTGCACAGAAAGATCCCCGGCCCGGGAATCGAACATGGGACCTTCTTGTTGTGAGGTGACCGTGCTCACCACTGCGCCGCCACTTTTAATTTATTTTTAAATGTAATTGGTGGATTGGTGTTTTGTAACTTGTCCATAGGAGTGAATGTGTGTGCGAATGGTTGTTTGTCTATGTGCTATGTGTTTCCCTGTGATGGACTGGCGACCTGTCCAGGGTGTATCCCTGCCTCTCGCCCTATGGGTGCTGGGATAGGTGCAGCAGACCCCCGTGACCCCGGATTCGGCAATAAGCGGGTAAGAAGATGAATGAATAAATGAATTTGTCGTTCATGGCTTACCCCTGCAATGCTTTGTGGACATATTTGCACTTTTCTCTCAAGACGGTAAAAATTTCTAAAAAAGAAAAAATTTCATGCTTAAAATCTCCATACAAAACCATTCATATCTTGTCTAAAATGTTCCTTATTAAAGAATCCAATGCAGCAAAGGTAACAGTTCCATACAATAAACTATTTGGGAAGAGTTTAAGGCAGATATTAAGTGTGAAAGTTACATTTTATAGGAATTTAGACAACGTTGGTCAAAATAGTTTTCAAACGTTCATATAGGCCTCAGCATTTTGTCTAAATCAGCAAGATATCAGCCTTACTTTCTGTTTCAAGTCTTTTTAGTGTAAAATGACAGTGAAATATACCTAGTAATCTGATGGGTAACAAAAGCTTATTAATCTACTTATTCATCTTATTAACTGCTCCTCCCTTCAGGAATTACTGTGCATTTACCAGTTTTAATGCGATTCGTTATTTAAAGAAAGACGAAATGTATGTATATCTTTTTACCAGGGTCTTCCTCCATAATATTGAGGGCCTCAATAGCAGCAGTAGCCAACATAGGTGGAAGAGAGGCTGAGAAACAGTAGCCCTGTCCAGACAAACGCTACACACACACACATCTATTGCTTATGATTATTTCTTTAAAAATATGTACTAATGATCTGATTTAGATCACAGACAAATACACCAATCATTTAAATTATTATCTCAGGAAATCTTGCAACACTGAAAGGTTCATAAATACCTGATGATCAATTACAAATGATCGTCCACAGCAGAATCCACCTATAGAAGCCACTGCATTTTCCATGTTGGCACTTATTAGGTCAATGTCATCTATCTGGATACACAAAAGGTTTAAGTCGTAACAGCATTTTCATTTTTTGTTGTGCTATGTTTTATCATAATATAATAACCTATTAAACTAATTTTCATTTATCAATCCAAACTAATTCTAACAGAAGAACAGAAGTTTACTTTTCCCTAATGGGCTTGTTGGCTTTATGTACGTATCTTGTTAATAAATGTTCCTTTACTATAGATGCTTCCAACTGCTCTTAATTTTTATTTACATAGAAATGACAGGTTTCACCTCCTACTTACATTAACTCCAAAGTGTTCAGTGACTCCCCGGCCATGCTCACCCAGAACACCAAAAGACATACTTTCCTCCAAAAAGATGCGCACTTTATACTTGTACTTCAATTTCACCTGGACATGAAGTCAGTAAGACAGACATCATTTTCAGTGATATTCAGTCAGTTTACAAAAAAAGAAAATATGAAACACAACCTCCTGAAGTTTAGTCTAAAAATCTAAAAGTTACTCAGGATGAAACAGGGACAGTGTGTTTTCTCACCAGCTGTGGGAGAGGGCAGATGTCTGCTGTGTTTGCATACAGGCCTTCCAAGACAATGAATTTTCTGGTGACTCTGGCTTTGCGTGGATTCTGACAAAATATACAGCAGAAAAGATCCAGTAAAAGTAAAAGGATTCAGCAATGACACTGACTTGTTTTGCACATACGTGTGAAGGTCTGAAAAATTAAATAAATGATACTTTTTGACCAAAAAAAATGTTCATAGCATATCTTTACACAATAGGTTTGCACATAGTACACATCTTTGTCCTGAATTCACTATATTTTCCTTCCACAAAATATGCATGACTGCTTCTCCACCTTCTGGTCTTCCAGCTCCTGCTCCTTTAGCAATCGCTCAAGATCCTCCATGTCATTGTGCTTGAAATACTTAATAAAGCTCCGGGAAGCCTGTAGGCCCTTCTGAATTGCAAAACACGCTGCCTCATCCCTGCATAAACAAAATCCCAAACAGCAGAGAGTAACTTTTTATTCTTCTATAAGCAAAGATGCATCTGGTTTTTACAGAAAAAGAATGTTATCAACAAATTACAGAAGAAAAACAGAGGAGCATCAACATAGTTACAACATTTGGCCCTCTGGATAAAACGAAAGAACGTACGATATACAGCACTTACACAAACACAATGTCGCCTCTCTTGGAGTAGGCAGGAATGGCGCTGGCTATGGTTGCAAAGCCATAGGAGTAGATGATGGCCTCTTCCGTTCTCATGAATTTGGCCAAGCGCTCCTCTAACTCCAGATGAACATCTAAAAAAAAAAAAAATAGCTTGTATTGAAAACAAAAATTTCAATCAATATATATATATATGAAGAAGAAAAAAAAAATTACCCACCAAACGTTCCATAGAAACCTCTGGGGCCACAGGTACCTACGCCATACTTTTTAAGAGATTCAAGTGCTTTTTGCTAAGACCAAAAATAAATAAATAAATAAATAAAAATAGTGTGAATCTTTTTCTGAACATGAATAAATTTTCCAGTAATCTTTTCAATAATCAAATGCAACAGAATCCTTTAATATACTATTTTACGGTCTAGTAATAAATAAATGATGCTGACAAAACCATCATGTTCTGCCAAGAACTTTATTTAATCCAGTTAAAATTCACTGTGCAATAAAACAATGGCTTCTGACCACCACTATGCAATCAAAGATGGATATACTCTTAGAAGCATGGAAAACCAATTAGGCTAAATGCTGCATTCACAAATGGTACAAACCTTAACACGTGTATTACTGAGCAGGCCCAAGAAATTAAACGAGGCAAAGTTAATGCACTCTTTCCCATTAACAATAATTTTGTGGCTTGGAGAACTATAAAAGAAAAAGAGTTATAAGAAATAAAAAGGAGCATAGCACATATGAAATATTCTTTTAGCTAGACATTGAGCCGGCTGCTGTAAATCTACCATATCAGAGCTAATATTGCAGTATCTGTGAAAACGAACAGAAGGTGTTCCAGGTTAGCTTACCCAGTCACAACGTCATAATTTAGATATGGTTGATCATTCACCAGAGAAGGTACCAAAGGCTCTGGCTGCCATTCTTCAATTAATTCTTCTTTTTCCTATAATGTTTAAAGAAAAGAAAATTTTGTTTGATTATCTGCAGTATCTGCAGTTCAGGTTAGGTTCAGCAGTAGCAGCTTAGTTTGGGCATTTATCTGATTTAGTACAGGACTAAAATAAAAAGAATCAGAAAAGTGGAAGCTTGGTGGTCACAGTGTTGGAAGATCAGGGTGTGATTCTCATCATCACCAAGCCACCACTGCTGACCTTTGTGAGTATAAACCCACACTTGTATGTATTAAAAAATATTGCCATAAAAAAAATAAAAGAAAAAGTCATTCTGGATAAGTGCATCTGCTAAATACAAAATTCATGTTATTATAGCATATCACAGAAAGATTAAATCATCATTAACTGCACAAGTTTTATGCCATTTTATTTAAACAAGCACACATACATTATATTATATTCATTCATTCATTATAATTTTATAATCACAACTTAATTTATTTTTATACCACAATAATTAAAAAAAGGATTTTTTTTTAAATTATTGTGCTATATTCATAAACTGAATTAAGCTAATACATGATAACCTGCCAATTCTATAGTTAACTAAAGGGGTGGGTAATCTCGGTCCAGGACTAGTTCCAACCCTAAACAAACACACTTGAATTAAATAATCAACTTACAGCTAGGTGTATTATCATAAGCAGGAGCTAAACTCTACTGGACTGAGTTAGCCCACTCTTGGTTAAATATATAGTATAGATGTAATGTAACAGTTAAAAAGGATAAAGCAAACAAGCCCCCCCCCCCCTTGTTATTATAATAATATTACAGATTAGGACAGTGATAATCAATATGATGTACTTATTCTGATATATAATAATATGACTAATGCATGTTAATATAAGCCATATAGGCAAAATCTTATACTTATTGAGGATGTAGATTAATTTTATTAAAGCAAGAAACACAGCAAATCTCTACACGACACACATCTGGAACAATTCAGAATCAATATTTATCTAACAACATTACAAAGAAATAATATATTCAAATATAGAACACATTTAAAGGGTGCAAGTCAGTGTTACCGGTCAGCAATCTGCCACTGCTAATATAATAGAAGTTACATGAACAAGCAGAAGGTATTCTGAAGGCTTTGGACAGATTAACAGGAACTGAAATGTAAATAAAAAAAAAAATAATCGAACGTACACCTACACAAACTGGACACGAGAAACGCTATGAAATGACGAGAATTAACTTTTGGGAATAAATATATTCAATTTAATGGAACAAATATTAGAATTTAGGTTGTAAATGTAGGTGAGCTTTTAATAGTGTTCAGTTTAATTCGAACCCTTTTTAATGTATCTGTTTGGACTGGAGTTTGTATTATGTCTTTTCTAGTATCTGTTTTTTTTAAAAAATGTAGTTATCCTGGAGATACAATATTCTGTTACACTACATGATTAAAATCTTGACTAATAAATCAAATCATCCTTTTCACAATATCAACAATTAACACAAGTGATGTATTAAAAAGAACAAGTCAAATTAAAATGTGTTACCTTGTCAGTGAGATCTGATCTTTCCTGCAGTTTATATGTTTTGGAGAATAACAAACGGATTATCCACAATATTAGGATTCCTTCTAAAATTAAATGATATGCTGGTGCCTAGAAAGGGGGGAAGGAAATGGTGATGTTTATCCTCCTGGATTATTCAGGTATAAAATAAACAAGACAATCTATAATGTATATGACACATTAACGAGATCAGATTAAAAAAAAATTATTATTGAATTAAATTTCTGCCGGTGTGATTAGCACTGTCACCTCACAACAAGAAGGTCCCGGGTTCGATTCTCGAGCCGGGGACCTTTCTGTGCAGAGTTTGCATGTTCTTCTTGCGCTTGTGTGGCTTTCCTCCGGGTACTTCGGTTTCCTCCCACCATCCAAAAACATGTACATTGGGTTGCTTGGTTAGTCAAAAGGAGTGAGTGAGTGAGTGGTTGTTTGTCTATGTGTGGCCCTGCGATGGACTGGGTGTACCCATCCCTCTTTCCCTATGTGTGCTGGGATAGGCATCAACAGACACCCGTGACCTCGAATTAGGGAATAAGCGGGTAAGATAGATGAATGAATGAATTAAATTTATTTATAAAATGTAGAATGTATATATAAATGTATATACATAAAGCAAAATTTTAACTCTTCCATACATAAAACTTGACTATTTAAAAAAAAAATTACTTTTAAACGGATTAATAATGTAGATATGGTTTACTTTAGACGAAAACTAAAGTATCTGCTGAACGGGGATTAAAGTTTTAGGATACGTGGGGAAAAGTGGGTAGAAAGGGATAATACCAAGACCTATTTGGCAACCAGGTTTACACTTCCGGTATTAGCCAAACAACAAATAAGCTTTCAATTCACAAAGTAGAGAGACGCCAATCTGAAACCGTTTCAGTGGAAAAACCAAACAAATCACAATAAACAAAATATACGTATTAAAAGAAACACTAACCTCGTAAAAAGCTTGCACCATCTCAACTAACACCCACTGTTGCCCCGCCGCCATCTTGTTATTTTGTGGTCACATGACTAATACGAATAAACGTCATTTTGTGCGAAATCTACCAGTGCCCTCGTGTGGACTCTCCCGGAACGGGCGTTTGATCTTTTTTAATTCATTCATTCATTCATTCATTCATTCATTCATTCATTCATTCAATGAATATTCGTCTTCTTACCCGCTTATTCCCTAAATCGGGGTCACGGGGGACCGCTACAGCCTATCCCAGCACACATATGGTTAGAGGCAGGGGTACACCCTGGACAGTTCGCCAGTCCATCACAGGGCCACACATAATGTAGACGAACAACCACTCACACACAGACACACACATTTTATTCATTCATTCATTCATTCATTCATTCATTCATCTTCTTACCCGATTATGTTTGAATTCGAGTTCACGATGTTGTATATTTAAATTTTATTTATTTTGATTTTATATTTAATAATGTGTGAAATAGTAACAATATATATCATAGTGTACAGTATTATAATAATTTATAATACAAACTATTAAATTATTTAGAAAAGAAGCAGCCCTGATGGACTGGTGACCTGTCCAGGTTATACCCCTGACTCTCGCCGAATGTGCTCTGGTATAGATTTCCAACAGACCTGTGTGAACTCAAGGCACACAGCACTGAGGATGACCACACACACCCCTCACACTCTTCTCACTCCTGATGTCTGAGAAAAGGTTACGGAGGCTTCTTCCCACAAGCCATCAGACTCCTCAACATGCAGAGGAGCTGAGTGGATACACACAGACACACACAGAAACACAGAAACACAGAGACACACACACACACACACACACACACACACACACACACACACACACACACGCACACGCACACGCACACACACACTCTCTCTCATTGCACTGCTGCTCTTATACAACTGCACATATCAGTTTATCATTGCAGTGGTTCAGATTCCCAACTAACTCCCTCATTGCTGTTCTTTAGTCGCCGTCTATGTCTTTATGTTGCACTTGTTCTATGTTTGCACTGTACTTAATTGTTTGAATGTAGAACCAATGTTGAACCACCATGATGTAGGCAAGTGAGGTCCAAAAGTCCATGTGGAAATATTTATATTTATATTAATCCTTATTAAATGTATTTGTAAGTTAAACATTGATGCACTAATTTAAACAGCATAATGTTCTTTCAGCAATTGCCTCACTGATATTGTTTATATATTTTGTGCCCTTTTGCCAGTCGAATGTGAGTCATTAGGATTGACGTCATTGAGGAAACCTCTTCATTTGTGCCTGACTGGTTGCTAAGCAACAGCATGGAATACAAGCTGATAACTTTGCAAAAGGATGAAGGATTCATGGAAAGCTCCATTGCCTATTCACTACACCCAAAAACATTCACTATCATTTCTTTTCAAAATGTTGTGTGGCTATAACCAGTGTGTGTGTATATGTGTGTGTATGTGACTGTATTGCCTACTAACTTATTAGTACTTATTTTATATTACCAATAAAATGTTACAAATGATTAAAGAAAAAGGTAAAACAAAACCTGTGATCTAAAATAATAATTCATTCATTCATCTTCTTACCCGCTTATACCCGGAGGAGACCCACGCAAGCGCAGAGAGAACATGCAAACTCCGCACAGAAAGATCCCAGGCCCGGGATTTGAACCTGCAAACCTTCTTGTTGTGAGGCAACCGTGCTAACCATTACGCCACCATGCCATCCGAAATAGTAATTATTTAAATAATTCAATAATCATTTAAGAATACAATCCCAAAACATGGAAAAAATATTTATTTCAAGAGAGCACATTTGGTAATGTACAAGCCAATACAGTACGCAAAATAAAAAAAATACATTAACGTATAAAATGTGCTCTGGCTTTCAATACAATAATTTTCTGAAATCCCTGATGATGAAATCCATCTGTGGTATACAGAGGCTGAGGATCATTGCAATTCTAACGTATGCCAGCTTAATATTTTATCTGATCATTAATGTCCTCACTAATTATACAGACAGAGGTGCAAACACTGTTAACCAGAAAATCCTAGTAGAGAATGTTTTTGCCTGACAAATAGACCACAGATCTGTATGTTTTCTGCTGGCTTATAAAACTAGATTTACTGATCGAAGCGATCAATAACTTTTCATGTAGCACATCTTTATTCCCAATTTAGTTTTTCTTCCAGACATTTTTTTGGTTTTATAATTGCTCAGTGTTAGACAGCACATCATTTTCACTCATATTTACTGATTCAAATAGGTTAACGCTAGGCAACTTGTTGCCACGTCGTATACACCATATTACATCAGACTTTAAACTTTAACATTAATCTAGAGCACCAGGAAAAATTTCATTCTGTCCAGCTGTAAGCTCAACAAACCCTGCCAAAGTCTCAATTTTGACAACATGACAATGATCACAAAGAAGGACCATGAAAAATAAATTAACATAGTTCAGGGTTAAGCACGCAAAATACATAGTATATACAGACAGAAAGCACTTAAACAATTAGACATTCAGCTGCGGGTTTACACATTATACTGCATGTTCTTTTATCCAATTTACACTAACCATTATTTAAATTTCTTGGGCCTGGCACATATATAAATCCCTCCAAAATGAGGTTTTAATTCACAAATTAATGAAAAAAAGGGACAAGAAAAAGGTCAATTAAAGTTAACTTCATTTCATTCAGTCATACATCTTCTTACCCGCTTATTCCCTAATTCAGGGTCCCCGGGGTCTGCTGGAGCCTATCCCAGCGCACATAGGGCAAGAGGCAGGGGTACACCCTGGATAATCCGCCAGTCCATTGCAGGGCCACAAATAGACAAAAAAAAAACAACACACATTCACTCCTATGGGTAATTTAGAAATCACCAATCAACCCAATTTACATGTTTTTAGAGATGTGGGAAGAAACCGGAGTACCCAGAGGAAACCCAAACATGCAAACTCTCCGGCCTGGGAATCAAACCCGGGACCTTCTTGTGAGGCAGCTGTGCTATCCACTACGCCACCGCGCCACCCTAACTTCATTTCGAAAATCGAACATGTTTAGTATTCTGGAGGGAATTTACAAGATGCCTGAGAAAAAATTACTGAACAAGCTGCTCACTTCCAGTTCTTCATGTACATTTTACATTTAGTGCAACATAATGCAACGTTTGCTTCATAACTATTTAAAAACATTAATCTCCCAATTGATTGAGAGTATAAATGTCAGATTTTTGTACATTTGCTCAAAAGTAAGTAAAACCACCAAGATGTTATTTGCAAGTTTACATAACATTTCCCAGAAGACTGGAAATACAACACGGGAAGCAAATTGGTCCCAATTTCAATATCATTCCCAATCTCAACTCATTTTTTTAGTTGTTGTTTTTTGCCATATAGTTATAAAGCATAAAGCGACCAACAATATTCTTGCTTTTTCATGTTGACTGTACAGCATACAATTACAGCTTGAGCATCTTCATATCAGGTTTTTAATAAAACATTTACAGCAGAATGGAAAAAGAAATATCAGTTTTGCATTTCAGTATTAGTTATTGTTGCCTAATTATGTTTTACCAGAAAATAAAATCAAAGAAATAGCCTAAAATGCAAAGGAATAATCATGCTTCGTTCAAAACAATATTCATTTAAGCCTCACTCAAAAAAATTATAATTCTGTGTTTGACATTTGAGCATTGCACTGCCAGTGATAGCAACATTTTATAGGAATATTGTTTGCATGTTGCTGCCATGTGTAAACGGTCTGTAAAGGAAAAAAACAAACCTACAAAGTTTGTATTTGGAGGTTCCAGACCTTTATGTATGAGCGCTGAACAAATAAGATGTTCGAACCACACACAAATAAGCCAGGTTACACCGTGCACTGCTAGGCGTTTCATTAAAGGGCATGCAAGCGTTCATTATGATGGTGGCAAGGATACTGATAGCAATAGACATGGCGTCCACACTCCCATAAAGTGCATGATGGTCCATGTATTTCCATGTGAGAACAGAGAGAGAATAATTGGGAGATTATGGAATGCGTCAGAACGGATACACTGATACAGTGGAATCCTAGTGGTGATGAAAGAAAAGCAGATTCTGTCAAAAGTTGTCAAAGGTTAGTTTTGTGTCTTATGATAAAAGGTTTCTTTTATTATCAAATTAAAAATGAGCATTAAAAAAACCCTTACCTTTTTAAGTTAATTGCTATCCTGCTTTTGTGTCAACCAGTTGCATCTGTACATTGATGGGCATGGTCTCACCTGCATAACCCCCCTTTGACTGCATTTGGTTCTGAATAGAATTTACCTATAAAATAAAGGAAGAAGGAGTAAAATATCGGAAGCAGGAAGTAGCATGGATCTAAGTAATCTATTTACACCAAAATATATTATAAGAAGTGTACAGAAGAATTTAGAAGGCATTGGATATATTACAAAGATTAAAGATTAAAGTCAATTTATTTGTCACATACATGATTATACAGAGTACAACATATAGTGAAATCTTTTTCTTCGCATATCCCATTTTAGTAAGTCAGAGCGCAAGGTCAGCTATTGTACAGCGGCTCTAAGCTTTTTCTTACAAAGAAAAACATCTAGGCCCAGTTAAATTGTGCAAATTTAAATACCAGTCAATATTGGAAGAAAACCTGTTTGAAGTTGATTATCTGATGAGTGTGGCACCAGGTGTTTTCAATACTGAACCTTCTCAAAATATTCAGATTTTCTGAGATACTGAATTTATGCTGTGTAACAGCATACCACCAATCTGTAGTAAAGTAAACTTACTTTGATTTAATAATGAACACCAAAACAGTTAAAGTTTTCTTACAGAGTCCATGCCGCTGAACAAATCTCCAGATCCCACATGGGCTGTGTGGACAAAGTTTGTGGGCTCACCAATCATACTCCTGTCAATGCGCCTCCGCCGTTTCTGTCAAAATAAAGTTTATAAAAATATTAGTGATTGCACACAAAGATTCAAGAATGCATCAAACATACTACATCCTTTCCTAGTGGCCCGGAATCGTTAGCAAATGAAAAAACGAAGTATGTGATTATATTTATTCTCTTGATTCTTATAGGGAAAGCCTGCAGAATCTTTCAACCAGCAATTTACTCTTCTACATGCAACTTTCTATCCATTGATTTGATTTCTCCAATTCTCATCTGTACTTTTGCATTCGCTTTTGTTTTATCTTCAAACAAATAGCAGAATGTGGATGGGATGGAATGCTTTGTTTAGTCTATGCTATTTATTTCTCAAATAAAGGATGATTCTGTACTCTAAAGAACAGGTGGCAATCCTATTTGCGTCACAATGCCAAGCTAAAACATACATGCAGCCCTTTGTATGTTATTCAGCACTAAAGCCATGAGAAAACAGAAAGTTAGCTTTGCACCATAAATAGTTACATAAATAGCTTTTCCTCTTAATTAAAACTGATTTTTAAAATCCTGTGCGAAATCTGTTTTGACTCTAAAGACCATATTGTGATGTGCCAAACTGGCTTGCCGCTGGAGTGTGTCATTAAGCAGGGTTTTGTGTAAGACAGAAAGCAAAAAACATTTCGTCATGGGTTGAGCGGTGAATCAATGTTAACATGTAACTGGGAAACTGAGTCTGCTGAGTTCTGGAAATTTGCAGATTCATGCAAAGAAAATATACAAAAAAAATTGAAAGAAAATTACCCAGAAGCATAGTTCTCATTCTCAGTCTGTAAGTAAGTATTAATTAAAACATGCATGCTGGAAGACTGGGACTCTCTACTTCACTGGTGAGAAAAGTTATTTGTACAATGTCAGGACATTGTCAGTACAGTACTTGTCAAGTCAATGCCATGTCAAATAACCAGCTTGTTAAGGCACCGATATTTTGGGAACCCTTATAATATTCATTCATTCATTCATTCATTCATCTTCTGACCCGCTTATTCCCTAAATCGGGGTCTGCTGGCACCTATTCCAGCACACATAGGGCAAGAGGCAGGGATACACCCTGGACAATCCATGGCAGGGCAACACATAGACAAAATCCTTCACACACACATTCACTCTAATTTAGAATCACCAATCGACCTAATATGCACAGTTTTTGGACTGTGAGCGGAAACTGGAGTACCCGGAGGAAACCCACACAAGTGCAGGAAGAACATGCAAACTCAGCACAGAAAGATCCCTTGCGAGGGAATCGAACCCAGGATCTTCTTGTTGTGAGGCGACAGTGCTATCCATCGCTCTGCTACCCTTATGATAACTGGTATGACTTTTTGCATGCTGGTGTCAAACCTCATAGTTTACTGCAACAGGTTTGTGGTGGTGATCAAAGGTTATTATGCACCTGCGGAAACAATCTGAACCTACAATTGCCTGTAATTGCATAGTTACTAACTATACACTTCATGTGGTTGCAACCAGAAGCATCTTTTAAATAATGACTTAAAATCTATTTGGAGAATCTGTAAATGAAGGCCTATATGCCAACTCAGTGAAAGGACCAGCATCTGTCTCCTTTTGACCCACTCAACAGTATGTAACTTGATTCAGTAATGCAGGTGTGAATGCATTGCAGATCAAACACCACGTGACACTTCACAGACATTTGCAAGGTGAGGTTTTTATCTGTCTGGAATTAGCATTATTCTTTGCAA
This sequence comes from Pseudolaguvia tuberculata, assembly GCA_026260255.1. NCBI lineage: Eukaryota > Metazoa > Chordata > Actinopteri > Siluriformes > Sisoridae > Pseudolaguvia > Pseudolaguvia tuberculata. The sequence goes on along the minus strand of JAOTRA010000006.1, from coordinate 1,173,776 downwards.
TGGATTTCCATCTTAAAAACATTGAGTTGTATACTTTTAGATCATTAGTATTATATTTAGCTCACTTGTTTTGTTTAATGCTTGATGCAATTTACAAAAAATTGTAGTCTTGAATATGCTATACTCAGATGGACTGGCGACCTGTCCAGGGTGTACCACCGCCTCTCGCTTTATGTGTGCTGGGATAGGCGCAGCAGACCCCCGTGACCCCGGATTCGGGAATAAGCGGGTAAGAAGATGAATGACTGAATGAATGAATATGCTATATTGATTATGTTTATTCATAAGATAAGCACCTCTAACCCAAATGCTTGACAAAAGGATAAAGGTGAAAAGGATAAAAGCTATTTGGTTTGATTAAATCTTCTTTACTAAAAAAAAAAAAAAAAAAAAAAAAAAAAAAAAAGCAATTTAAGTACTTTATAAAGTACTTTAAAAATAACAAAAGGTTTTTTACTGCAATGAGAACGGCAACAACAGGAGAGCAAAGCACGAGTCATATTACTGCTTGATCATCTACATGTCTGTGGTCAACTACCGCAGAGGAAATGATCCAGATGTAGGTCTGTCACATTCTTACTGCATTTTGATGCAGACGTTCTTTCCTTCTCATCCTCACAGTATATCTCATTTACCGATTAAGTATGTGCAAACAAATTAGTGTAAAATGAAATTAATTCATTAAAATAATAGAATTATGACTTGAGAAAAGGATATTTTTATTTACATTTATTTTTATTTACATTTTTAGAAATATGCATTAATGAGTGAGGCTTTAGGATGAAATTCACATTAATTCAGCCTTCACTACTGTTTTTAATTTAAAACAACTCATTCATTGAGTCATCTTCTAACTTGCTTAATTCAGGGGCACAGGGATCTGCTGTAGCCTATCCCAATGCACATAGGGTGAGAGGCAGGGGTAAACCCTGGACAGATAAATCTGAAAAGAGTCTGAATATTCATTCATTCATCATCTTACCCGCTTATTCCCTAATTCGGGGTCACGGAGGTCCGCTGGAGACTATCCCAGCGCACAGAGGGCGAGAGACATGTGTTGCCAGTCGATCACAGGTCAACACATAGACAAACAACCCTTCACATACACACACATTCACTCCTATGGACAATTTTTGACTCACCAATAGTGTAAAAAAAAATCATAATGTCTATGATGGAAAAATATTTCAACTAACAGCTGTTACATTAAGATTTTGAGAATACAACATGAAGTTCTTAATAAATCTTGTGCGATCTGTGCAACATGATATTTTATTTAGTTCCTAGCCAACAAAAGAAGATGAGATTAACTAGGACACACACAGCTATCTTGAGGCAAATTGTAACCTAATTTAATGAATACCTTATTCGAACAAAATTCTGAAAAAAAATGTAAGAAGAGGAAAAAACTAGCAGCTTTTATATGAGTCTCTGTATTTGTTTTTAGGCAATGTGTGTTAATAGCCAATCTTTCCTGAGCACATTGTTTTCTATATTACTGCTATTGTATTTTATTCTAACAGTAGGCCATTGGGGGAATTCCATTTTCATTGCCAATTATGATGACCTAAGTAGTGTAAACAAGTATGTGTGCTTCTTTAAACTTTCAACTTTTAAAATATAACCAGTGATGTCAGACTATTCTGTCTATACGTTATGAGAAACAATTAATCTTGGCTATATTATTCTTGGTTATTATTATATTTAGTTGATATCTTTATAAAATGATCTATGAAACTAGAATTGCTTTAATGAAGCTAATAATGTAAGATCATACCAAATGAATGTTACCTTACACGCTATTTGGATAAAACATTCATTCATTCATCTTCTTACCCGCTTACTACCTAAATCGGGGTCACAGGGGGTCTGCTGGTGCCTATTCAAGCGCACATAGTGCGAGAGGCAGGGATACACCCTAGACGGGTCGCCAGACACACACACACACACACACACACTCACACACACCTATGGACAATTTACAATCACCTATCGACTTAATGTACATGTTTTTGAAAACCGGTGTACCCAGAAGAAACCCGCGCAAGCGCGGGGAGAACATGCAATCTCTGCACAGAAAGATCCCCGGCCTGGGAATCGAACACGGGATCTTCTTGATGTGAAGCAACCGTGCTATCCACTACGTCCTTGGATAAATCACTCAAAATCAAATAATCAATAACAAAAAAGGTTTCATACGCAATTTATTGCTATTCAAAGGACCATTAGAAAGTCCTTTCAATTGGGTAAGTCAACATAGGAGTGCCAAGTATGTTGCTCATCTTTGTTGGTTTTCGTGATAGCCAGTGAACACTTTCAATTCTTCACATATTTTTGCCATAAAAGGTATTGTGCTACATAACTCATCTCCTCCCAGCAGCACCTAAATATGGAGCACTAGTTAAATAGAGTAACATTGGGATGCACCTTTGTTAAAGCTAAAATACTTATTAAAAGTAAGATACATGTTTCATGTACCTAAATGCTTAAAAATCGCTTGAAATGGCTATACAGTAATATATCAAAACAATGTGCAAACGCAAAACTTTACTCCTTCATTAAACTCTAACATTAATCCATAAATCACACGAGTTCTGAATTGTGGTGCAGTCAACCTATAATCCCCCCTTCATTACACATTTTGTACTGTGACTACATTATATAAGACCTCAACCAAAAATAATTCTACACCCGTGCAAAAAATGGGTCAGTCTGACACACACACACACACACACACACACACACACACACACACACACACACACACAAACACACACAAACACACACAAACACACACAAACACACACACAAACACACACACACTTCCTTAAGTAATATAAACAAATGAGGTAGTCCACATACACACGCCTTGTTCTTATGTATAGTTATGTGAATGGAAACCATTTTATAGATCTTTGCAGGGCAGGTGCTGCTCAATACCCAGCAGGCACTTCCTGTTTTCTGTGGTTTGAATGTGTCTTTAGAGTTGAAGCACTAGCAACTTACCGGCTGTGGCTGCTCAGCAATGCAGCAGTTGAAGCACAACCAGAATTCACTCATTATTAGCAACGGTAAAGCACTTCTTTGCCAGCGTTTGCAGAGTGTGTGTAAAGGGGCCAAGGAGAAAGTTGGTGATAAGCACAATAGGCTCAGAAAGCCTGGATCACCGGATTCTGATTGTATGGAAATGATTTTCTCATACAAAGTATATCCTGCAAGAAACACCTTCCCTGCAACACAAAAAAAAGAAATAAGTTATAGAAATACAGGATGACAAAGATGTGCACAAATCTATTTCCTGTAAAAAGAAGAAAAACAGCAGACATACGACAGACAAATGAGCATTAAGAGAGAATTTTAACTTTTCCCTTTGTCACAACACCAGCGCTAATTAGGGTCTGCTAATGTCTTCTGCATAAAGTAAAAATTAATTAGCCTTGGTATCCTTTAGTGTGCAATTATATTAAATGTGCATGTTTTCATGAAACAGCAAGAGGCTGGTCCACTGGAAAACAGAAGTCTATTCACAGCCAACAGCAGGCCATTTAGAGCATTCTGGATTGGAGCCATAGCAAATACATGCACCAAGTACAAAGTTAGCATTCAGCTTAGTAGATCAACTTGAAAAAAAGTCATTGAATTATTGCTCCGTATGGCCTATTGCACCAATTGAAATAGAGCAAAAGGCTATCGTCCGATTGCTTGCAAAAGTTTACTCCGGGTACTCCATTTTCCCTGTCACAGTCCAAATACATGCATGTTAGGTTGATCGGTGATTGTAAATTGCCCAAAGGCATGAGTGCAAATGCGTGTGTGGCCTTAGGTGACATGCCCAAGTTGTAACCCTCCTGCCCTTCAGAGAGCTAGGATAGGCTTCAGCAGCTTCCAGTTACCACAACTGAAGACCTAAACTGGTTTAGAAGATAAATGATTGAATGAATGCCACAGATTACTGTAAAATTATTCTAAGTGGTTATACTATAAATAAATTAGCTTTCCGTTTCTTACCAAAGGTCAAGAAACTTAGAATTATCATGAATGATTATCCATTTACATTAGCAGTTAGTGTCTGTGGTTAAGGTTTTGGCCTCCTGATCATTAGGTCATAAGATCTTGGCACAAATACTGCAAGTCATTCACTTAATTTGTCAAATAAGTGAGTCGACAAAATAGAAAATACAAATTGTCCCATTATAGTTGGTCTTAATGTTAGGTTCTATAATGCTGTAATTAGGTAATAATTCAGGAGGACAATAAACCACATTGTGGTCCTGCTCTTTTACACCACAACTATTTGCCAATAATTATACATACTTATATATGGTAGTCCTCACTGCAAGAAGGTTGCAGGTTTTATTCCTGGGCAAGGGGTTTTTCTGTGCAGAGTTTGCACAGAAATTGATACTCCAGATTCCTCCCACTGTCCACAAACATGTACATCAGGTTGATTACCCACTTTGTATTTTTGTTTGTTTGTCTATATGTGGCCCTGCGAGGAACTTGTGACCAATACAGCGTGTACCCCTGCCTTTTGCCTTATCTGCACTGTGGTGGACACCATCAGCCCCCGAATTAGGGAATAAACAGGTTAGTAGATGAATAACTGAAGTCATGAAAAACAGTCTTCTGACAGAAAACGATTGACAATCTGTCGTCACTCAGATGAGCATGAGACCATCCCCCCCGTAGTAGTAAGGTTCCTCTTAAGGTTCAGGAATTACATATAAAAGTATTAATGTTCCACAACCAAGAGCAAGAACTAATATCTGGGAATATGGCAGTCCACCATCACAGGCAGTGCAATTATTCTTTCAGGCTGCCTTATTTCCCCCCCCCCCTCACTGAAATCCAGAACATTTTTGCACTTCTACAATTTAACCAAGCTGTCGCTGGAGATGAGAGGCTGTCTTTCTTTGACATGTGCAGGCCAGAGATAAGAATGGACAAACCCCTCACAGCAGGCCTTTTCATTCCTACACTTTAAAACTGGCACACCAAATCCTGCTCTCTGCTCAAAAAAAGCCATTGTTGTATGTGGTCATTATTATTTTGAGTTCTAACTATTAACCATGTGTGCTGTAAATATGTTTTATTACTGCAACACACAGACAGGCAGACTAAGAGCTAAAACTTTATGGATCCTCATCAAAATATCCTTTCACAAAGCAATGTGCGAGAAAGGTTTCACACACCTGGCTCATATGAAAAAAAGGTTCAACAGCAGAGTAGCCATTGTCCCTGGTGCAATGCTGATCTTGTTCAAATGAAAAGTTTTACTTGTGGGTACATAGATTTCTATCAGGTTCTACAGAAATCAAACAAAAAGTATGACATTGGTGATCAAATTGAAAATTTAGGAAGTGTCCTAAAAAATGTCATGAAATACTTAGACCCTTTTTTTTTCCCCAAACTCAATTTTTATCTACAATATACATGCTACATTCAAAAACATCTAAAAGACAAGATGACTGAATTCAACCCCTTCCTTTCCTTTCTACTAATACAAAACATTAATGTCTTATTCATCCAACCTATGCAGTCAAATCTCACATCCTGGAATGAGAAGAGAGGCTTTGTGTGTCTATGTAAATGAGTTTTAAAGCTTGCCAAAATGTATCCTCTTGTGCTATAATTATCTGTTCTATTCTAGCTTTTTTTACTGCTTCATTGATGAGCCTTTGTTTGCCATAAATATGGCCAGTACAGTTTTTACGTGAATTTACTTCACAGCAAAATATTACATACATGTATGATATCAAATGCAAAATATACACGAGCCTTAAAACAGAAATCTGTACAAAAGTAAATTATATATTTATAAGTCTCTATATCAATACCACAAAATCAAAAAAACAAGCAAAACATGTAAAACGATTATCATCATAGACTTCCCACAAATGGATTTTTAGAAATAAGCACAAAACACAATACACAAAATATCCATTACTCTAAGATGTAGCTTCAACATGAGTTTTACAAAAGAATCCTAAGAATGTATTCAATATGTTGGAGAAGATGAAGAAAGGGCAGCGCAGTGGCGTAGTGGTTCGATTCCCGGGCCGGGGACCTTTCTGTGCGGAGTTTGTATGTTTTCCCCGCACTTGCATGGGTTTTCTCAGGGTACTCCGGTTTCCTCCCACAGTCCAAAAACATGCAGATTAGGTCGATTGGTGATTCTAAATTGTCCATAGGAG